>PVKA01011639.1:0-60212 GCA_004027165.1 Ctenomys sociabilis | reverse complement strand
CAAAAAACCAAGTTTTAAGAGAAAAACTGCTTTCATCAAAACTTCCAGTGTAAGCCACAGGAGGCTTCAAAGCAAAAAGCTGAGAAAAGCAAGGAAGTATTCAATTACACATCAATACTTCTGCAGCAAATCCTCAGCAAACTACATACTGCTTGTGTACTTTAAAAAGCAATAAATTCCCTGCTTTGAACTTTTATCTAGAAGTGTTTTCAGGATATGCTGCTTTAAGAGTCAAAAGGAAAACTCACATATACGTAATTTCACTGGGGACTGCCAATGTGACTAACACTCTGGCTTGCCCAAACACATCCTCACTGGGACATCTCCATGGTGAAGATGGCACCGAAAGGGCAGGAGAACAAGTCCCCCAGTCTCTATTTCCAAGGCAAATGAAAAAACAGCAATCATTTGTTTGTTACAAATATTCACATCTGTCACAGCCTTAATCCTAATGAGGGGTGGGGGATAAATGGTGTGGATATCTTACTCTGCAGTTTCTGTACCAAAACCTCTATGTTAATTCTGATACTTCTTCAATATTTGTGTCCCAGATGGGCCTGGTGGGACATGCCTGTAATTTCAATATTCTGGAGGCTAAGGCAGGAGGACTGTTGTGAATCTGAGGTCAGCCTGGGCTACAGAGTGAGTTCAAGGCCAGCCTGAAGTATACAGCAAGAACCTGTGTCAAAGCAACAAAAAAAAAAATAGTGTCCCAAAAAATGAACAGGTTCACACAAACTTGCTAATTTTTTTACTCTAATGAACTAAAAAATAGGTAAAATGCTTATGTTTCCTAACATAAATCTTAGTTTTAACATTGTTAAATAAAATGTCTTAAAATTACTCAAACATGAGAGTTGGACATATTTATGTGCTCATTTAGAAGAGAACTACTGAATTTATTCTCAAAGAAAGAGCAGACCTGGGGGTTGCATTACTGAAACATTTAAATGTGTCAACATGGTCTTATCCTCCAAACTCAACAAGAGCGGCTTGTTGTGTGTAACGAACATCTGCCCTACTAAACTTGACGGCATATGATGTTGTCAGAGGCCAGATGCTGTTGCTTCACTTCTTTCTGTTGCCTCCAGTTGCCAGCATAGTTGCAACTCGCATGAATATATTAAGTACATCCATATAGACTGCCAGCATTCTAGAAAAAAAATGATGCCTGTTATTTATGACATACTCTCAATGTGGACCAACCAGTTATTACCACTGATGTGAACAAAAAATAATTTGTCCTAGCTTTGTGAAGTTGAAATTAAAATAACTGATTAATTTGCCAATGAAGGAAATACTAAACTAGAAAAGAGAAGATTTTTTCCTCTATTCATTAATCTTTTAAATTTTGTTTATTTTTATTTTTTATTTTATTTTATTTTTTTGTGGCTCAGGCTGCCTGAAGGGCAGGTCTGATAAGGCAGGTGGAGCTGGGGACTGAACCGCAGTATCCTGCCTCTGATTGCCTTTGCATGAGCAGGTGCTTAAACAACTGGGGTAAGGGCAGGTCCCCTAATCTCTTAAATTATAAAAACAATTTTTAAAAGCATTCTGTTTTTTGAGCCTCTTAAGAATGGTATCTTGCAAACACAAACACACACACACACACTGGTGATAGTCAAGACAAAATTAGACACCTTTAAAAAAATTTAATAGACACAGTATAAATTCAAAATATAATTTACCCAGTTAACTAAAGGAAAATGCTACAAATCTAAGCTTTTCAAACCCTAACATTGAATTTTATTTCTAGATTAAGAATTACTCAAACTTGATAGTATTATGAAACACTAGAAAACTTTATATATAAATAAAACAATTTTGGTAGAATCCTAGAGAAGCAACAGTATTATAATGCTAGATGCCAATTCAAGTTGAGTTTCTTTCAGGAGGAATCTTGATATTGAAGAATTTCTAATTTTTAGAAATAAGAGATCTTTTCATTTTTCCTTCTAAAAATTTGTCAATTATGGACATCTTCTGATAAATAGTATAGTATTTTAAATGAATGAATACCTAAATGCTCTTAGTTGTAATATAGTGAGATTTTTCTGGATACACAAGTATATAATTTACTAAAGCAAGAGAAGTGATCAAACTGCAACAGAAAAAAAATAGTAAAATTCAACAAAACCACTGCTGTAGATTGACCTGTGCCCCCCACAAACACATGTGCAGTCAATCCTAACCCTGGTCCCTGTGAATATAATTTGATTTACAGATATGATTTTTGAAGATGTGATTAAGATGCAGTTAATTAAAATCCAGTCACACTAGAATACAGTGGGCCTTCATTCCAATTTTACTGGTGGTCTCACAAGGAAATGAGAGGAAGCTGGGTGTGATAGTGCACACCTACAATTCCAGCACCTGGGAGGCTGAGGCAGGGGGATCGCCAGGAGTCTGAGGCCAGCTTGGGCTACATAAACAAGTTCAAGACCAGCCTGTACTGCTTAGTGTCTCAATATAAAACAAACAAACAAATAAACAAACAACCACACACAAAAAAGGGGAGACATACATAGTGAAAATGGCAGGTGAAGTCACACTTAAGAGACTAAGATGTTACATGTAGAGCTATACAGAATATTGTGGACTGTCAGAGGTAATAAGGAGTAAAGACAGCAACAGAGCACAAGAGTCTCTCAGAAGGTACCAGCCTGGCTGACCCCTTGATGCCAAAGATAGTAATTTCTGTTGTCTGAAGCCACCAATCTTGTGGTGCTTTATCATGACCATGGGACACTACCAGACCTATTCACACAGGAGTAATAGATTAAAGCATTACTTACGAGTTGATGGGGTCATACTTTTGAGCTCCATACATTGGTGTTAGTTCTGCACGTTTGATCACTTTCTGAGTATCATGCAGAAGGAACATGCTGAAAAGAACTAATCCACCATAGACTGCCACTGTGTACAGGGTAGAACCAGCCACAGTGGTAGGTGGAATAAATATTGATCCTGAAATCAAAATCAGAAAAAAAAAGTAAGATTTTTTGTCTTTTTACAAAATAATTTGTTAGAACTAGATTTATATTTTGAGACATTGTCTTTTTTTTTTTTTTTTTTTTGCAGAACTGGGATTGACTCAGACCCTTGCACTTACCAGGCAAGTGCTTATTCTACTGAGCCATCTCCCCAGCCCCTAGACTTATAATTTACATTATTTAAAAAGCTCTTTGGGAGACAGGAAGATTGCTGTGGGGACAGCCTGAGGTACCTAGTGAAACCCTGTCTCAAACCTTCCTATGCCTGCCAATCCACCCAAAAAGAACAACAAAAAATCTCTTTGAAAATATGACATTTCAGGATTGCAAACTACAATTATATTTACAAAGGAGTTCAAGGTAGGTGGCATGTGCCCCACAATTTAGGTGGGTTCGTACAACAGGGCAATCCCCATGTTATAAGACCATTTTAGAGGTATCTGTAAAGCCAATGATAATGGCTAGTGGTATGCCAAGGTTTATAAGAGGTCAAACAACAAAAATCAATCAAATTAGTACATCTTTAAACATGACTCTTGAAGAATTAAGGTACTTATTTTAGAACTTAAAAGAACACAGGAAATCAAAGCCTAAGTGTTAAAGGCACAGCAGCTTACCCAGTGATGCTGCAAAGACGAGACCCAGGCCCACGCCCAGGGGTGCTCCCATGTTCAGGAACTTTTCACTGGGTGCACACATGGCCACGGTAGACAGGCCGCCCAAAATGCCAGCTGTGTACCATGCAGCTCTAACAAGGAGCGGGCCGCCCAATAGGGTCAGAGGTGCCACCACTGCACCCATCACACCTAGGGAAAACACACATCCTTGGTAAGCATCAATAGCAACAAGCAAAGGAATACACCATGCTCCCTGGAGCCACTGCGCTGCGCTGCACTGCACTGTTACACAATGCGATCCTAAAAGGTTTTCCCTTACACTCTGTGCTTCATAACCCAAACTGTAACTATCCAAATTCTGTATGACACCATTAATATATCCTCACTGAAATGGTTTTGGCTTACTAATCTACATTTTTAGTAACTGTAAAGTTCTACATATTTACAACATGTAAGAATCCAGATAGAAAGTCTTAAAAAAAATTCTAGGTCAACTCTTATTGCTGCCAATATAAAGAATAAATTGAGAGGAAAAACAAATGATGGTAACCTGGAAATGCAAGGGGTTCCTGATAGACCTTGTAGTTACTCTATGTACTAGGAAGTATGATCACAGCTTATAAAACATTAACTGTCCTATTTTTTAAACATTATACCAATTAGCAAAAGTAAATAAGTTCTTTAATTAGAGAACAACTTTGGAGAAGGCACTATTTCAGTGCTAAGCAGAATAAATTACCTTCTTTTAAGCACAGTCTCAGAACAGGTGCAGAGCTACCTTCATCCTCAAATGAGTGCATCTTTGGGCAAGACTGACATTTCTAGAGGAAGTAATAAGGGCCATTCTTCTCCATGAGGATAATAGCCAGTAGCCCAAAGCTAGCACACACTGTAGGCAGGACTAGCCAGCACACAGCACAGCTGGAAGCAGCAGTGAGGTGTGAGTTGGCAATGGGTGAGTGAGGTTAACCAGTATGGTGTCCCAGGACAGACATGCTGAATGGGAACGGGCAGGCAGAGCCACCATTCGCTGCAGGGAAAACTCCAGCAGGACAGTTCCAGGTGGCTTCATCCTTTACTCCCATGTTCCAGAGTGCCACAAGGGAAGAGCCACCCAGTTACAGTAGACTGCTGGCAGTGGGAGCAGACTATGGGAACTGTGCTGAGAGGCAAGAGCTCGGGCTACCTAGACACCACTGTGGTGGCCATCAAAAGCCAAGTTTAGCCCTAAAAACAAAGGACTGGGAACACCCCGCAGTCTGAGACCAGCAGAGTGGCAATGCTTCTTGGCCCAGTGGCAATAAGCAGGCAAGCAGCTGTGGTCTCCAGTGTGTACAAGGAGCCAGTGAAGACAGGAGGTTGGGCAGGGCTTGGAAGGAGCCAACTCTTGGTGCAAGAGCCTGGGAACAACCTCAGGGTTTCCCTACTTGATGGCACACAGTAACCAGGAGAGCGCCACAGAGACAATCAAGGTGAGAGCTGGATGCCAAGCTGGATGTCCAGAATGCTGTCTGCTGAAGACTAGTCCCAGCCCCCACATCCAGAGGCCAAGGTCAACCCACACCCAGCACAAATCCTACTACAAACTCAGCAGGAGTACACAGCATTTCTGGGATCCAACTTGGACGCTATCACAGAACTGTGAGCACTGGAGGAATTTTGTTATTTTTCTTTATTTTTTTGGTTGGCTTTCCTATTCTGTAGGGTTGTGTTTTTTATTGTTTCTTTTCTCACTATTTAGGTTTCTTACCTGTTTTGTTTCATGAAGATGGCACACTTAAAAATACATGTTGCTCTGAGAAAGGTAATGGATAAAGGAATTCTATACAGGACAGTATTAGGATTCCCAGAAATTTTGCAATTTGCAACCAGTTTTTAGTAACTTTCTCTAACGAGTTTTTCTGAAGACACCTTACAAATGACATATATCAGATTCAACATCCTCCTGGTATCAGACAAAACAGTACAGTCAATGTCCACTTACTTGACACCTCTACAAAGAGACAAGCTCTATTTTCAGGGCATCTATCATTTTAGAATCATTCTTTCAAAGTAAAGGTCTGACGATAGGATTAGTAACTACTGTAGAAAATTGTGCTTACATTTGTCAAGAGTCACTTACAATGGGCAGTCCCCTAAACAATCTCACAACTTAGAACATACCAGAATGGAGCAACCAGGCAAGATGCTTTTGGCCTGGATACTGTTCGTATGGTATGGATCGTACCAGCATTCCAGCTCCAATCATGGCTGCAAAAGTTGCACCAATTGTCTGAAAGATACATTATAAAGAAAAGGGGATCCTCAAATAAAAGTAAAGCACAAACCTGTAAGTTTCAAGTACAATTAGGCACTAAATTAGTTGAAATGACAATAAACCAAATCTTACTTTCTAGCAAAACACTACAGGTACTGGGTGTATTAGCAAGAGGGCCCCCTACTGTCAGATATGAGGTACTGCAGGCAGCTTCAAGTACAGGAGTACCAGGCACTATCATCTTTTAACAAATTTATTCTTATCAGAGAGGTGAAACAAGAACCTCGTAAGAATTTCAGGGTGAAAATAACAATTTTTGTAGTAACAGGGATTGAATCCAAGGCCTTAACACTCAACCACATCCCTAGCTTTATTTTGAGATAGGGTCTTGCTGAGTCACTAAGTTGCCAAGGCTGGGCCTAGACTCAGTGATCCTCTTGTTTCAGCCTCCCAGAGTGCTGGCAATCATGGGCCTCCACTTCCAGCTTATTGATAAAAACAAACTTTAATATAATAGCATTGAAAAGATCAGACATAACCTACAAACAAAAGATAGACACAAAAACAGAACAGTGCCTTGAATTACTTATTTGTATGAAAAGCTGAAAGAGAAGGTAAATATATATTATTCATAGGACATGAAAATAGGACGGCACAGAATCCACATTCCATCCTCCCAGATTTATACCTACCTTGGTCCTCATTCCTTTTGTGTGCAACAAAAAGAAAGGATATATAGCAAGGCATGGTGGTGCACACCTGTAATCCCAGTACTCGGGAGGCTGAGGCTGGAGGATCACTGCAAATCTGAGACCAACTTGGGCTACAAAGTTAAGTTCAAAGCCAGCCTGTGCTGCATAGTGAGACCCTGTTTCAAAAAGGGGAGGTGGGGGGAAGCAAGCAAGCAGATATACTTTGGCCAATAATTCCTAAAGTCAGTAAGTATTTTTAGATGCCAACAACCCCATGGGCATATAACTGGGCCATGTCACTCATATAATGTCTGACCCATGGGCAACAGAATGCTCAGTCTCTAATACAAAGCTGTTTTTGTAGAGGACAAGAAAGTTCCAATATGTACAGAAAATCATACTGGTTCTACTTCATCACTGTTCAGTAGGAAAACAGTAAAAATCACTTCACACATCCTGTATGAAAACCTTATGGTTTTCAGGTATTTTACTGTTATCCTTCAAGATTCAGTCTACCCTGCCTTTGACTCTTCTGCAGTCTGTAGTCCAGCTACATTGAACAGGCAGAATATGTACCGAAGTTTCATTTGGGCTCTTTTTTAAATTTTTGTTTTCAGACAGGGTCTTGCTAAGTTACTAAGATGCAGAGGATGGGCTTACACTTGTGATCAATTTATCCCAGCTTCCCACCCTTCAAAGTGCATAAGAACACCTCCATACTAATCTGGCTCAGTTAGTAAGTCCTTATCTTAGCAGCTATTTCTAGCAGTTAGTCACTGCCCATCCACCATCCAAACAGTGTTTCACCCCTTGAGTACCACTGTTAGGCTTCCCAACTATTTTACCGGGGCTCCCTGAGCAGTGGAGAGAGGTGCTCTCTTGCAGAGAGGGTTGAGGAAATGGCCCACGTACAACATTTCTTTAAAGTCTTTCAGACTCAAGTCTTGCCATGTTCATTCTGTGCCTTCACGAACCTCTAAGCTAGGAGATTCAGGACACTCTCTTGAAAAGCATAATCCTAAAACTACAGAAGTATCAAGCTGGGTGTGCTGGCACACAACTGTGTACTACTTGTAAGACTGAGGCAGGAGCATTGCTGAGAGTTTGAGGCCAACCTGGGCTATACAGCAAGTTCAGGGCTAGCCTAAGCTACTGAGTGAGACTCTGTATAAAAAAAAAGAAAAAAAGAAAGTAAGTTAAACAACTATGCTACTGTGGCTAATGTGAAGGAGAATGTAGTAGAAATGTCATGTATTTGGGCTCCCAAAAGGGTACACTGTTAAGGACCTATGTCTCTCTCTTCCCTCAGAGCTTCTCATTTACTGCTACAGTTTAGTTCTTATTACCCTCCATTCTTATCTCACAAAGACACAGCTAGCTGGCACACGTGCTATATGTCTCTTACACATCAGCTCCTAATACTCAGATACAAATGTTATCTCTACTGCACCAGGCTCTTTAAAGGCCTCTTGATGGCACAGATACTCCCCTCAGCTTGGAAACTCAGCACTTCCAGCCTCAGATTATACAAATATTTGAAGCTCTACACTAAGGGGATTATAAGCCCCTTTCAGTCTAGGACTTCCTATCTGTTTCCCTCTGCTCAAGCTGTTTGGCAAATTAGGAGTGTTCTTGTCAATTTCTAAAATAAAACATGTCGGCCTTCAACAACCCCAAGGAAATAAGTGTCTCCTTCCTTAAACAGTCCAAGACCAAAACAATCTTTCAACTTATTTTTCACTTTCCACTTCCTATTTTGTATCTTTTAAAAATAATAATTAATGTTTATTGAAAAATAAGTATACTTTAACTTCATGGTAACAAAAACAAAATATATCAGTTATACGTATTGAAATACAGTGATAAAGCTCACCACAAAATTTATAAGACCTATGTACAGAAAACTAGAAAACACTACAGAGAAATTAAAAATTTGAAAAAACACTTTAGTGAAACACTTGAATATAACAATTTTCTATAAAAATCCAAAACCCATTATGTATATTGTACAATTCATCTCTTCTATCAGCAGAAAAATAGGGCCCACATCTTAAATCACATTTTGGTATCTAGCAAAATAACAAGTATTCAATAAATATTTATTAAATATAAAACATTTTATAAGATTAATAAACAGGACTAATGTTGGTAGAATTATTCTACTCTTAACAGCAGACTGCTTGGATATTTTTGATTAGTATTTTCCACTGATCTTTAATATGTTTTTGAATTTGCTTTAATTTTTAGGGAACTACATAATAGAGCCTATTTGCCATTTGTAGTTAAGAACAATCCAATAAGTTTGTATATCATCTTTGGTTCTATTAAAATATATAGTCAATAGAGAATTGAATTCAATAAATAGTAAGAATGTACTTTCTCCTCTGCTCAGCTAATTCATATGATCATACTAATTCATATGATCAATTGAGCAAAAAAATATTCAATTTAGTATTCTTCCACTTAGTACCCCAATAACTGACCTTATCGTTTGATCTTTAGGTGGAAAGGGAAACGAAAACCAGCTTACTTACCACCCAAGAGCCTCTCATCATGAAATTCATGAGAACAGGACTTCTGGCTACTGCCAAAGCAGACAAGGCTGTTAAACCAATACTTCCTGTCAAGTACATGTAGGTGGAATGTATCCTATCCCTCACATATTGAGGCCAAATTCTGTAACAAACAGAGTGTGGTCAGTGTACAGAACAAAAGCTATGAATTCTGGCTGAATCATTACTGGCTAGGTGACCTTGCAATTAAATCACTTTTTACAGTCATCTCATTTAGTTTATTATGGAACAGTAAACATTAGTATAAACATACTTGAGTTACCATAAAGATTACATAAAACATAAGCACTTGGCTTATACTGAAAGTAACATTTTCTCTTCTCTTAAACATCTGTAAAAGATGTGGATATAAGCTTGAATAAATATGTGCCAAAGAAATACTCACATACATACAAAGATAAAGACTGGATATAAATATTTCAAAAGTGACTAAAAAACTAAACAATAAGAAAAAAACACACTTTTGCTTTAATGACTTTTTAAAGATTTTTTGGAGTAATTTACTTACACAGCCTTTTCAATTGCTCCTATCTCATTAGACATTCCCAAGCCATAGTAGCACAATGCTCCAAGACCAACAGCAGCCCCTCCAGCAACAATGTATCTTCCTAACTGTTCAACTGCAAAATAAAGGATAGAGTACAAGTCAGTCTCAAAGTACAGGGTAAAGCTTTAAACATTTATGAGGGGACACATCACAGCTCTGTAGTGTTAATCTATACAGGGATTATAAACATCCTCAAAGTCAGGAGATCAACAGACAAGGACACTCCTAAGAATAAAGATGAAATAATCTCAACAAAAAGGAGAGGACCAGACTTGATTAACCTTCAACCTCATTGCAACAATATCTGAGAGAGTAGTGTGTCTGTAGATGTGGATATGTATCTGTGATGCACATTACTTTATAAATAGCAATTAGAAGTTTTTAGTTACTGTAATCCCTTTTCTTTTGGGGGGGAGGGTCGGAACCCAGGATTGAACTCAGGCCCCTGAACTTGCCAGACAAGTGGTTATTCTACTAAGCTATCTCCCCAGCCCCTGGAATTTTTAGTAAAATAAGGGAAATGTCAGTCATCCATACCAGGTCTAAAGTGGTATTAAAAAAATATAAAGTTTCACATGGGGTCAAGAAAAAATAGGGTAATATTGGAATACTTTGCTGAATTCATGCACCTACAATATTTAAATAATAATGGAATACCCTTCTTTGACAAAACTTAAAAAAAAAAGGGGATACAAATGAATGACCATTTTGTATCTGTATATACCAAATAGGATAGATATACAGGTACATTCTCTTAATTCAATGAACAGAGATTTGTTCTAATAGTGTTTGTGGACAGGCTATCATGTCTGCATCTTATACAATGAATAAGCACTAAGACAACAATATGCAATGTAGTAATTATTGAAACTGTCCTACTAAACGGTTTTGAAACTACCTCACTGCTATTTGATTCTCAATAAAAGTATTAAAAAAAAAAGAATAAGGTAAAAGAAATGTCATCAATGCCTATGCAGTAGAGTTAAGGAAGACGGTGTTCTTGTTTACAGAACTGCCAACTTATCAATTCACTTGCTTTCTTTTTGGTGGGGTTATTGTGAGATAGGGTCTCACTATGTAATTCAGCCTGGCCTCCTGGTTGAACTTCTGGCTATCCTCCTGCTTCAGCCTTCCAAGGGCTGGAATTACTGACATGCACCACTCTGACCAGGTGCAACTTTTCTTAGATGGAAATCAATGCTCATGAAGAGCATCTTACTCCTCTCTAAATGTGTTGACTAAGAATGTCAACTATGCTACTACTATCTTATTTATTATTTACTTTCTAGGGCCAATCTACTAATCAGAAACAAGTGTCTTTAAAAAAAAAAAAAGAAAAAGAAACAACTATTGCAAGAGTTCCTGGTTAGGGCTTTCTCAACAAAATATTGATACTGTAATATACTGACATTTGTAAGACTGTTAAGAAGCACTAGTATTCCTGGTTAGATTGGAGAAGATTAATAATCTAGTTTTGACACTGCAAAGTTGGAATCCCAACTGTGAACCAGTGACTGAGTTAAGATGTGGACAAGTATTATAATACACATGAATGAAGACTCTCCACAATTTCAAATGAATTTCCTTATAAAACTTTTAGAACATGGCCTGTTAATAATTTTCATAATAATAATTCTAAAAACAGGTGAAAGTAAAACCAAACCCATTGCAAAATACATTTAATCTTTCTGAGGTCATCAGATCATAGAATAGTAATGTTGCTGTGTATACCAGAAAATGCATATATGTGCAAGTCTGTGTTATCTTAGGAGGCTGTCCATGGTTAAACACATCACTGACTTCAGGTTAAAAGCTAAGTCTGCCACTTACTTTTATATGCTTTTTCCATTGATGGTTCCAGTGCTGCCTCTTTGAGTTCTTGGGCAGTTTTCCCACGGCGGATTCCAAATCTTGACCTGGAGGCATATTCCTGATACAAGCGCAAAGACACATAATCCACACCGAAACAATAAAACAGAAGATCACTTATACTATACTATCACTTATACTCTGCTTAAAAAATCTGATGCTTTTTATACTGTCTGTATAAAAATTATTACCAGAAGTATCATACATAGACCTACTTGCCTTGTATCTTCAAAAATGATACAATAATTTAACATACACTTAAGTTTTTAGTTTAAGTTTTAAAATACCTTTATAGATTTTATGTACATACCTAAAATTCTTGAATTTTAAGACTAACCAAATATCAAGATGAAACTCTACTAACATTTTTTTCTTTATTTTTGATACAGTATCTTGCTACACATTTCAGACTCTTTTTTGATCCTTCTGTCTCAGCCTTCCCAGTGTTGGTATTACACGTTTTAGGGGTTGGCACAGCACGCAGTACTGGGACCATACTTGGGCTATTCCCCAGCCCTCTATTAACATTTTAAAAACTGCATTCAAGAAATAGCTATGCTGTTATCCATATAATGGGCTCAAGAAAAGTTTCTCTCCTGAAGACAAAGCAAAGGGGAAATAAGGCTACTGCCTTTGTTCTGGGTTTTTCTTAACACTCTAACAGTTAATTTAACAGGGAGAAAGTTCTGTTTTTCTAGGTGGTTATTCACCTTAATTATCTCACACTTTAAAAACTACTCTTTTGAATGTTAGAGCCGAGATGTGCTGTAAAAGGAAAGACACTAATCTGACAAATTTTCCAATTTTTTACAACTTTATAATTCTCCAATGAGAGCTGAATCACTTACTATAAGTCTCACATGTGATTTTCTACAATGCCATATGATAATCAGATTACTCTCTGAGTAGAAATCCTAGGAGCCTGAAAGCAATGGAAAAGTTCATACAGGATAAAGAGAGGCAAAAATGATATAGAATTGGTGGACAGAAACGACCTGACATTACTATCACTGTTATTATTAACTGCTTCAGTAAATTGTTTGTTACTAACGGCAGGTAGCTTCATATTCTGCTCAAAACAACCCAATCCAACTCTCAAATCAGTCCTAAGAGCATAAAGAAACACAGATACACAATGCAAAAACATATTATTGCCAGGTGCAGTGGCACATGTCTGTTAACCCCAGCATTCAGGATTGAGGTTGAGGCAAAATTGACAGGATTGAGGTTGAGGCAAAAATTGACAGGATTGAGGTTGAGGCAAAATTGACAGTTCTGGCCAGCTTGGGCTACATACTGAGTTCAAGGCCAGCCTGAACTACACAGGAGACACTGAAAACAAACAAATCCCTAATATCTTTACCCTGCTGGGTGTTAAGAGCCATTGATTCTTCGTGATGGAATTCTTCACAACGGGGGAGGAGACCTTGGTGAATGCTGGGTGGAACACCCTAGAAGGTAGTGTCCGGAGACACACAAGCCGCGCAGCCAGCATGGTGATGCCCTGATTCACCACGAAGATCTGAAATGCTAATTAGAAACACAAACAGAAAACAAAATCATTAAGAAAAGGATCCATAGAAACAGACTAGAAAGAATCCCACCCCTCACCTCTCAGGAAGCTGAGGCAGGAGCCATCAGATGAGTTTGAAGATAGCCTGGACTACAAAGTGAGCTCAAGGTAAGCCAAACTGCACAGTGAAAGCCCTTCAGAGATGACTCTTTTGCTGATGCCTTCCATTTCAAGAATCCCACCCCAAAGAACCCAGTTTAGAACTAAAATTAAGTTTAATCAGTCCGACCAAAATGTATGAATCCACAAGTTATATGTACCATAGAATCAATGTTGCTATTCAACAGTGATTACAGGGTCTATGATTGCTTTCTACAGATGCAGTTGTGACTTAAGCTTTATACCAGCATTTAATGGGAAGACATTGCAGAATCTGTGTAACTTCTGAGCACATGAAAAATGTCATGTAATGCTGAGATGAGTAATTCTTAGAGGTCACATACTATTACAAGGCTAAAAGCCAGGGAAGCCAAACAGATAAGATATTCAAATTGAATAAGGATAGTCCACAAGCCTTTCTCCAAGTACATGACAGGCATTCACTTTTTTAAAGTAAACCCTGCTATCACTCAGGTTTCCCTCGGGTTAACTAGTACTCCTTTGGAGGTGATTCCAAAAGCATGGCCAGCTCCAGGGTGAATTATGCCAGATGAGCGATGAACCAGAACTAAGTTGCATGTCCTTCTGCAACAAATAGATGACATTCAGGTATTGAGATGACAAGTGTAAGCCAGCTCGGCTACCAGTAATAGCTTGCAATGAATCTTAGGCAAATGACCACCCTGTGTCTCATTTTCTCCACTTGTAACAAAGAAAAACGACCAAAACAGTGAACAGACTACGGTGCCCTCAGCCTACATCTTTTGAAGCCGTTAAAGATCTATACGATTAAACACCTCAGTCTTACATTAGTGATTCAACCATTAAAAATCGGACCCAGAATATACGCTGTAACCCCAAAGTTAAGTCATTCCACTCTGTAGCTGCTTGTATAGAGGATATACAACACTGGACATACGTCCTCTTAAGAAATACCGAACCTAGCTGGCACTTTCATGGCGTTACATCAGCAGACTACACGCATCCTCCTGACACCGAAATCAAACTGGGCCAGTGGTCAAGTTCAGATCGGCCTCCAAGTCGCGATTTCCACAGCAAATATCGCTTCCGTACCACGCTGGTGTTGACTTCTAAACCTGGTGCCTTTACTAACAGTGTCTACCTCGCCTAAGGCCTGAAGCTTCCGTGAGCACCGACTTACGCGGGGGCCGGATCTTCCCCCAGTTCGTGATCTCCAGACTAGGCCCGGAGCAAAGCTCCAACCTCCAGAAGAACCGTACAGCTCCACAGCCTAAGCGCGCCCCTGTACCCGCCGGGGGGCGGCTGTGCGGCCCGGCCGCGGGCAGGACTCAGCACCTCATCGCCCACAAGGAGGCAGCCGGCGAGGGCGAGCCCCCGGAGGTCTGATTCCGGCCCGAGGTTGCTGCACTTCCCACCTGGACACCTCACACGGACTGCGACCCTGACGCGCGGCCCGGCTGTGACGCAGTCAACGCCCCGGCCCTCCATAGTGGCCCCACAAAGCCTGTGGTTAGAAACACGGGACGGGAGGGCTCGCAAACTGATCCGCGAGAGAAGTACCTCAGCTCAGCTCCCGATCACCTCCTTGCAGCCCCCTGCCTAGCCCGCAGAATTCTGAAGTACCACCTAGTCGACCTTCCACCACTTCTGCTTTACGGCTGCTGCGTGCACTGTCCGTGACGCAACATCCGGTCAGAGGCCAATAGTTTTAAATAGCCAATCAGAAGCAGGTTTTCACAGAAAAACGGGCACAGCGGGGGAGGGACTTCCGGGCTCGTGGGGCGGGACAAGTGGAGGGTTGTTGTTGGAAACGTCATAATCAGCGTCCATTTTGAATGTGAGCTGTGATGTCGTCTGGGCCCTTTTATTTAGTGTTTGCTTCTTGAATGTTATTTCATGAATTATATTGTTTCCTAAACTACTTGTCTCCAGCGTTATTTTCTGTTCTTTTGATACAGGTGGTTCTTTGTTTCTTTTCTTGCTCTTCTCTGGTCCAGCGGCAGCATTTTCATCACGTTAGCACTACCAAATATAGTTTTATATTTATAGTCCTCAAACTACTTTTCCTTTAGCAGACCCAGTCTGCGCAGCTTACCTTTTTCTTTAAAGGTAGAATATTCATTTGTTTAGGGATTATTGTTGATTTATGTTTTTTTTCAAAGCTTACCCCCCCATCTCTTTCCAGTGCTTCCCATGTCACTCTGATACAGGAGAATAAAACTCCCAACCTGAAAGATATCTGAGACGAGTTTGTATTTACTAAAACTTGAGAATGAATTTTAGGAAAAACGGAGGTTAAAGAGCAGAATTTCCTTGTTGAGGGAAAGAAAGCTTTTGTTCGAGAGAGAGACAGAAGGGAAACCAACTGGGTTGCCAAGAAGTCTGCCTTTTCTATGGATTTTTCTAGAGTAAAACCGTGTGTGTGTGTGTGTGTGTGTGTGTTGGGGGGTCTAAGGTGGATAACAGGACCTCGCGCATGAGGCGGTACAAAACTATGGACCACTAATGAGATTACAAGCACAAGCTTTTCCTGTAGGAGTTGAGTCAGTGACTCTTCCGGGCTTTTCAAGGTGATAGATACCTAATTAGAATGCCAATCCCAGATGCTTGTTTCTAGGGCGGTATGTGGCTGCATTTGTTCAATCTTTTGTCTTGAGCTCTACCTGGCTTTTCCACAGTTGAAATGTTTGTTGCCTTCCATATTGTCTCCTTGCTGAACTCGCCTGACTGTGTATAGTATTTCTAACATAGCTGTCTACTACTCTGTTATGGTTTGTGTCTAGTTGTCCCTCCAAAGCCTCATGTAGTCATGGGGTGGGGACTTCTAGAGTTTGTGATTAACTCATGATCCACTGGGATTATGTATAATCCAAACGCTGGGATTATGGGTTTTAGTACTGCTGGGATTTTGCGTGTGAGTCCTTCCTCCAGCCTGGGGCAGAGAGGCTGAGTGTAATAATACAGACGGAGAGACAGACTTTCTTTAGCCATTGCTCTTTGCTGTTCTGCCACCATAAACTGCTGCTCTCTGCCATGTGCCATTCTGCCTTGGAGCCAGCTGAATATGGACTGAAACGTCCAGTAACTGTGAGCTAAATAAACCTTTCCTTCCTTCATTTTGGGTGTTGGGTTTTGTCCCAGCAACTAGAGAAGAGTAACTAAGACATACTCCTTTGTTCCTTAATTGTAGATTGCTATTATTTGCATCTTTGGCTTTATCCACTGCTTTCTTGGCATTTTCTTTAATTATTCCTTTTTTTTTTTTTTGCTTCTAAGACCAAGTCTATACATTTTATTTCCCCATGATTTCTAATAAAAAGGACGTGCACCTCTTTTCTATTGGTCTGATCACCCCAAAACTTTAGCAAGCACTCAATCTTCTAGAGATTTTATTTCAGCATCTTGTACTAACTTGTTTTTTCTTTTCATTCTCTCTCTCTTTTTTTTTTTTTCACTCAGAACAATATCTTGAGTGGCCTAGGCTGGCCTTGCACTTGCAATGATCCTCTTGTCTCAGCTTCTCTGGGATTACAGGCATGTACCACCATGACCAGCCCTTAGTTTTTTCTCTTGTGTAGCTCTTTTTTTATTTTGTTTTTTTGAGACAGGGTCTCCTTTCATAGCTTACAGATTCAGCAATCCTCCTGCCTCAGCCTCCCAAGTTCTGAGATCGTAGACATGTGTCACTGTGCCTGGATTTTTGTTTAGCTCTTAATTTAGCCTCCATTTTATTTTTATTTCTTTCATTTTTCTTTGCAAAATAATCTTCCTTAAAAAAAGTATTAGTGAGCCTGTGTCTTTGTATTTCTGACCTGGAGTTTCTACAAACTTATCAGATACAATGCTATTAAACACAGTAAATAAGTGTTGATCCCTTAAATGCTTTGTACAGTGTTCTCCTCATCTGGTTATTTATTTATTTATTTATTTATTTATTTATTTTTGTCCTTTTGAGACAGGGTCTCACTATGCAGTTCAGGCTGGCCTGAAGCTCACTTTGTAGCTCAGGCTGGTCTCGAACTCACAACAATCCTCCTGCCTCAGCCTCCCGAGTGCTGGGATTACAGACATGCGCCACCACGCCCGGCTTTCATCTGGTTATTTAGTACTTGACCCTTATCTTCTTTTTCCTCCATATTTAGTGTAGTGTTTACAGGGACTACAGGGTCTCAGTACACACATCAGGCTTGTAGTGATTCTTCTGTTTTCAGCTTCCCAAGTGCTGGGATTACAGGTGCACACCACCATGTCCAGTCTCAGTGGCCTTCTCAGCATGCCCCAGGGGTGGGACTGACAAGGCAGACTGGAGATCGAATCACTGATCTCTGCATCTGCCTAAGCAGGCACTTTTAATCCACTGAGCTATCTCACCAGCCCTCTTTATCATTTTTAAAAGAATTTTTAAACTATTTATTTGTTTATTTATTTGGTACAAGATCTCACTACAGAGCTCAGACTCATAGTGATCCTCCTGTCTCAGCCTCCCCAGCCCTGGGATTACAGGTGTGCACCACCTCACCTGGTTTCAGTGACCACCATGGCATGCATAACCAGGGATTAAACCTGGATCCTTGTGCTTGCCAAGCAGGTACTTAGGCCACCTAGCTAGCTCCCCAGCCCTTGATCTTCTTGACTTTTATCTTTTAGCTGTTCTTTGATGTCACCAAAGGCTTTCCATTGGGAAGCCTTTAATATAAACAGATGTTTTTTACTTTTTTTTTTTTTTTTTTGGTCACTATGCAGTTCAGGATGGCTGTGAACTCACTTTGTAGCTCCAGCTGGCCTCAAAACCTTGGATTCTCCTGCCTTAGCCTCCCAAATGCTGGGATTACAGGCGTGTACCACCATGCTCAGCATTTACATAATTTTTGTACTCATCAGTGACTTCAGGGAAAGGTTTGGTTTGAGGTCTCCTGGCTTTACATTTATCTTCACTGATTTCTATGAGCTGTACTTTAGATGTGCTCAGTGCTTCCACTATGAAAATAGGTTCTGAGATGGCTGATCCTGCTGAATTTTACCATTATTTCCACAGGTACCAGCCTTCATCCAACTTGATCTGCTCCTTTAAAAATTTGTTGTGTGGCAAATTGAAGTCTCCAAATTAATACTTCATTTGATGACAGATTTTGGCCTCTAGAGCAGCCAGTGTTTTATTATTCCCATTTTCAGCCATTGTGGCTTATCTTTAAGGCTGTGATCCCACACACATCATTAACAAGGACAGAGACCTCCCCACTTGTCATCACTGGTGCCTTTCTTGGCCATTTTAGGTCTGGAAAGACTTTGCTCTTGTTTCAGCCTCTGTGCTTGTAGCAGAAAAAACATTTTAAAATTAAACAGTGTTACAGTAGAAAATTATTTCTTTGGGACTGGCCAAATAGCTCAGAGGACTGAGCACTTGCTTAGGCAAGTGCAAGGGCCAGGGTTCAATCCCTGGCATCACGTGTCGCACCAGCCCCACCCCCTGGAGGTGCTGAGCCAGCAGTGGAGTCTAGGCATGGTGGCGCACATCTGTAATCCCAGCACTTCGGAGGCTGAAACCAGGAGGATCACTGCGAGTCTGAGTCCCATAGTAAGACCCTGCACACACACACAGAAAAAGGAAGTTATTCCTTTATTCTAGTATTTTTTTCTTTAGTTCATGGAATTGACCCCAAGGCATTCACACTGAACTACATACCCAACGTTTTAATTTTTTTATTTTGAGACAGAGTCTCTGAGTCACTAAGTTGCCCAGGCTGGGCTCCAATTTGAGACTCTCTTGCTTTAGCCTTTCAGAGTACTAAATCATAGGAGTATGCCACCACCCCCGGTGTCCTATACCTTTCTTATTGTCATCTTTTGTGCCTTCTTTATGGTGAGATAAATAATGATACCAAATTTCTAACTTGATCCAAACGATTTCTGTGGCTGATTTCAAAGGTTAGGCCTAACCATATGTAACCATTTTTTTTTTTTTTCAGAGAGGAAAAAAAAGTTTTTCCTAAATTTTTCTTCTTTATTGCCTTGTAGCTTTCCTTTGACACTTTTCAGCCTTCTGCCTACATCTGTATAATAAACAGGGTGCATGTAGGTGGCTCTGCCTCTTAAACCAGGGTTTTCTGCAGACTTTTGAGATGTTTCTTTTGTTCTCCTTTTCTTTTTTTTTATTGATTTTATTGAGAAACAAATGGCAGTGAGACAGTTTCAAAACAGGTTAGTAGGATTATCTACTGTAATTAATTACAGTAATTAATACATTGCATAGTGTTGTCTTCATACAGGTTATTTATAGTGCAAGAGACAGACATGATATCCTGTCCAAGCACTATTAGTATAAATCTTTCTTCTCACTGAATTAAGAGAAAGTAGCTGTATATCTATCATATTTTGTATATACAGATAAAAATGGTCCTTCTTTTATATTCTCCTTTATTGCTTAGTTTTGTTAAAGAAAGGTATTGCCTTGCCATTTAAATATTGTAGGTGTGTGGAAGTAATGTTATCAAAGCCATTTCTCCTATGCACAAGGGAATTTTTCTCTTTATTTTTCACTATTGCTGCGTTTCCTATAAAACAAACATTTACTGAGGTCCACTTTTTAAAAAACTGCATTTAGTACAGAGTCTATGGGGTCTCACTACACAGATTGGACTTATAGTGATCCTCCTGTTTTCAGCCTCCCAAGCACTGGGATTACAGGTGTGTGCCACCATGCACAGTCTCAGTCCTCCTCAAACCTGGGTCCCTGTGTCTGCATCAGCAGCCACTTTAATCTGCTAAGCTGTCTGGCAGGCCTTGAGGCCCACGTTGAACCAAGCATTGTTTTATGGATCTATACTAATGATTAAAACACCGTTGTACCTATGTTTGCTGAAACAAAAGCTTTGCCATTTTTATGATGGAGACAGAAACTAGACAAATGTAGCTGCTGATGTTAGCTGATGTAAGTGGTAATGTTGGACAAATGTTAGCTGGTGATTAGCACTGTGAATAAAAATCAAAAGCTCTAAGGCAGTGCTATTGTCGATCAGCCAGTTAACCTCATGTAAGAACCAGGAACTTTTGTCTCCTAAGTACATGTTAATTGTGATTTATGATCATTTAACCATTAAGGTCTTTTTGTTTCTAAGCATCGTATTTCCTGACAAACATACAAGATTTGTTTTCTATTCTTTATGTCTTTACTTTTGGTATTGGGAATCGAATTCAGGACCATGTACTTGCCAGGCAGGCACTTGTGCCACTGAGCTATTTCCCCAGCCATGGATTTGCTTTTTATGTGAGTAATAAAACAGTTTGAGGTGTTAGAGAGATAGTTGGGCTGGGAAGGTAGCTCAGCGGTCTGTGTGCCTGCCTGACAAGTGCAAGGACCCAGTTTCTATCTCTAGTACTGCATGCTGGGCTGGCCCTGAATCCAGGCATGGTGGTGCATGCTTGTAATCCCAGCTAGGAGGCCAACCTGCATAATTAGACCCTGTGTAAATAAATAAATAAATAAATAAAACAGTTTGAGCTGGGGATAGTGTTGCACACGGGTAATCCAAACTTTTGGAATGGGCTGACTTGGGCCACATAGTGAGTTCAAGACTAGCCTGAGCTACACAAGGAGATTATGTCACAGGCAAACAAGTTTGGCACTAGAGTCCTTATCTCTTTATTGTAAAAATGGCAGGAAACCCCTTGTACAAGCTTTTACTTAAGATACTGCACAGATCCAAGCATGAGCAATTTAATCTTACTTTAAATCTTAACCCAATTTCATTAGTTAGCAAACAGATCCTAGCTAGGGTCTTTCAGTGATTATCTTTTCCAATGCCTGTGCTATCAGCCGAGAGGGATTTAAAATACATCCAAGTAAACAAAATCTTGAAGTGAATGAGTCTAAGATTTCTTTTTCTTTACTCTTTTATTTATTTGGTACAGGGTCTTGCTATGCAGTTCAGACTAGTATGATCCTCCTTTCTCAGCTTCCCCAGTGCTGGGATTACATGCATGCACCACAATGCCCAGTTTTAGAGACCGGTTTGGCAAAGGGCCATCATGACATGCAGTACTGGGTATCGAACCTGGGTCATTGCACTTGCCAGGCAAGTGCTTATACTGCTGAGCTATCTCCTCAGCCCCTGAGTCAAGATTTCTGTTAAGGCTTATTTTCTTCATTTGGGAAGATGAATGACACATTTCCTGTTTTTTTTTTCTTTCAACTGTAGAGCTTGAATTGCTGTTGTCACTTCCCCAGGTGTGAGATTTTAGATGAAGAGAAAAACTTAGCCACATTAGGGAGCAGAATCACTTTTGTGGCAGTATGAGCGGGAAGACCTATTAGGGATTTATTCTAATTGTTTGAAGCAAATGGTGATGAAAGATGGAATTAAAATGGTATGAGGACAGAGAGGAGGGTTGGTGCTGAGTAGAATTTACAGAATTTAATGACAGAACAGTTGATAAGGATGAGAGAAGCAGCCCAAGCAGTTCATGTGTTCTGAATTGAGTGACATTGGGACCTATCTTTTTATATAAGTCAAGGATTGAATTAAGATTGTGGTCTTGGATATTAGGTTTTTCATGTCCATTAAGATTTGTCTTACATAGTTGGGTGCTCCTGTGTTTGGTGCATAGATATTTATGACTGTTACATTTTCCTCTTGAATTTTTCCCCTAACCAATATATAGTGGCCTTCTTTGTGTTGTCTGATCATTCTTGGTTTGAAGTTGAGACTGTCTGAGAACAGAATTGCTAGTCCTGCTTTTTTATGAGGTACTGAGGCATGTAGTATTATTTTCCATCCTTTGACTTTAAGCCTATGAATGTCTTTTTGAGTTAAGTGTGTTTCTTGTATAAAGCACTATGTTGGATTTTGTTTCCTAATCCATTGTGCCAGTCTATTTCTCTTAACTGGTGAATTGAGTCCATTTACATTGATGGTTATAATTGAAATGTGTTGAATTATGATTGTCATGATGTTTACCTGCTGTTGTTTACTCCTTTTTATCTTGTGTTTAATTGTTTGCCCTGTTTATTGGATTCCTTCCTTTCTCATCTGTGGAGTTCTGGTCATTGTGGTCCCTTTCTAGAACGTCTTTCAGTAGCCTGTATAGGGGTAGCTTTGTCATCATGAAATTCTTTAGTTGTTCTTTGTTGTGGAAGTATTTCATTTCTCCACCAAACTTGAAAGAGGGTTTTTCGGGGTATAATAATCTGGGCTGGAATTTGTTTTCATGCAGGACTTGAAGAACTCTGCTCCATGCTCTCCTTACCTTCATGGTTTGTGTAGAGAAGTCAGCTGTCATTCTAATGGGTTTTCCTTTGAATGTGATCTGCTTCTTCTCTCTAGCATCTTTCAGTGTATTATTCTTGTGCTCGATTTCTGGGATATTGACTATTATATGTCTCGCTGTGTTTTTAGTTGTGTTGAAATTATTTGGTGTTCTGTATGCTTTGGTTACCTGAATGTAGGATTGTTTCCTCATATTCAGGAAGTTTTCTGTGATTACTTCTGCCCATATTCTTTTTATATCATTTGTATTGACTCCTTCTTTCTCATTGATGCCAATTAATCTCACATTGTTAATCTTGGCATCATCTTGCAGGTGATGAATTATTCTCACTTGCTTGGCAGGTTTGGGGCAGGGGCTCTGGGGAGTTGTTGGGCAAGTCCACATTTGTACATCTTGTGTTGTATGTGTTCCTTTAGTAAAACCCTGATTAACACAGGTGGCCTTCCTTTTCCCACATCCCACCCACCCCTGCCTGGGACTAAGGATAAGATTAAGACTAGAGATCATCTTGTATAGTGTGCCTAAGGAAAGTCACATGGAGATAAAACTTTCTCTCAGGCTTCCACAGAGAGCAAATTGGTCAAGCAATGACCGTGACTCATCCACATGGCTGACATTGAGAAGGGAATCTACAAAATGCGGCACAGGGTTACAGGATAAACCCTGAGGGTACCTGAATGACCTTATCTGATACAAAAGGTACATTTCTTGTTATATAGGTCTTAATCATCTGGCAGAAAAGTATAAAAATGGAAGTATATAAAGTCATGTTAATATACTGAACTGTGAATGGCTCAATTCAACAACTTCCATAGATAGCCCACTTCTATTGTGCACTGCTGATCTCTGTTGGATTGTTTTATTTAAAATAATATATATATATATATATATATATATATATATATATATATATAATTAGCTATCTATGTTTTGAAAATCTGTAACATATGTATTGTTGTATGTTACCCTGTTTATGTTGTTTTTTTCCTATTTGCTTTTTGCTTTTAGTTTTCACTCTTCAAGTCGAAATACAAAAAATAAAAAAAGACTGGAGATCATCAAATTCCACAGATTTCCACCTCCCCAAATACTTAGAAGATCCGTAGTTTCTGACTGTATTGTGCCTCATTTCTCAGAACATCTGCCATCTGCTTTCGAATGTGTCCTATGCCTACTTCCAATAAATCCTTCCCATGCCTCTTTTACTTACTTTAGATGGGGCTGAAGCCTGAAAATCCTTTTTCAGTGACAGGAGTCAGTACACCTGTTATTTTAACAGGGTGGATTAATTTCTTTATTTCAGCCTCAGGGGCCCTCGGAACTAGTGCAGTGATATCCCCTTATCTTCTCCTGCCCTTTCTCCCCTTTGCTTCCACCCATGGGTGAGCAGTTCTGCCCCACTGTACACTGTTACTGTGATGTGTTGCCCTGGGTCTACAGCAACAGGACCAACAGATCAGAAACTGAAATCTCTGAAATTGTCAACTAAAAAAATCCTTTTCTCTTTGTGTTTTTTTTTTTTTTTTTTTTTTTTTTTTTTTTTTTTTTTTTTTTTTTTTTTTTTTTTTTTTTTTTTGTCTTTTTGAGACAGGGTCTCACTATGCAGTTCAGGCTGGCCTTAAGCTCACTTTGTAGCTCAGGCTGGTCTCGAACTCACAGCAATCCTCCTTTTCTCTTTGTAAGCTGATTATATCAGGTATTTGCTGTAGTGATGGAAGGCTGCTTATAGCAAGTAGTGTAAGGAAAAAGGCAGAAAAAAGGCTAAAATAGGAACTCATTACTATGGTTTGTGTCTAATTGTATCCTCCAAAGCTTCATGTAGTCATGGGGTGGATACTTCTAGAGTTTGTGATTAACTCATGATCCACTGGGATTATGTGTGATCCAAGGCTGGGATTATGGGTCTTAGTACTCCTGGGATTATGGGTGTGAGTACTTCTTCAGCCTGGGGCAGAGAGCCTGAATGTAATATGACAGACAGAGAGACAGACTTTCAGTAAGATTGCTCTTTGTTGCATTGTTGTTGTTCTGCACCTATGAACGGATGCTCTCTGCCATGTGCCATTCTGCCTTGGAGCCAGCCGAATATGGACTGAACCTCCAGTAACTGTGAGCTAAATAAACCTTTCCTTCCTTCATATCAGGTGTTGGGTATTTGTCCTCGCAGTGAGAGAAGAATAACTAAGGTGGAATTTGGTACTGCAGGAGTGGGGTCGTTGCTGTGGCTAAACCTGACCATGTGGATTACAAGCTCTTGGGACTTGTTTATGGGAAGAGATAGGAAAGGTTCAGAGATTTCACTTACAAGTGAAGCACTGAAACAGCTTTGGCTGTTCTGTTTGGCATATTCTGGTCAGAGCTCAGAAGACCAGAAGGCTGATAGAAAGCCAGCCTGTAAAGACTACGGTAGGGAGAATTCTGCTGGGAAGAAGGACCACATTGGTTGTTGGACTCCAGATGATTTGGTTTAGCTAAAAGACTATCTGAATTTTGCTCATGTCCAGAGACTTTGCCTGATATTGAGTTTAAGCATGGTGGACCGATTAATCTTTCAAAAGATATTTCAAAGTAGCCAAATATTGGCGTGGTCACGTGACTGTTATTGGGGGATTTTAGCCAGATTTATGTTGAGAATGAAAAGCAAGGAGCCCAGCAGGATGGGCCAAAATGTTGTGAATTTGACCAGAAAGGAAGCATCAAGAAAGCTGTGGACTGCAAAGATGGAGCTGAGAGGATCTCCATTATGGAGAAGGAACAAGAGAATGGTAAGGATGGCCTGAGGGCATCACAGGAGGAGGCAGGTCTCTACCCTTTGCAGTTTCAGAAACTGCAAAGATCAGGGTCTTTGCTTTGAGGGGAAAGCTGCTGAGCCCCATGTCCCAGAATGGTGGAAGCAGACACACCACATTCCAGAATGGCGCTGGCATGGAGAATTTGTTCCTGAGAATCAGGGTCAGAGTTCTCATCCACCCAGGCACTCAACCCCTATACCCAAGAGAAAGGAAAACCTGCCTACTGCTCCAGCTGGCAGCAGACCCAGGCATCATCCATGTGGTAATTGTTTTAGGCACATGCAGAATGCAGGAGCTCTGAGGTTAAGAAAGCTTCCACAGCGATTTCAGAAGGCCTGGGAGGCCAGGCAGTGTGCCCCTGAGAGGGCAGTGTGTGAAGCTGTGAGAGAGAAGCCTATTCAGTGGAAATCCCAGAAGTTTGGAAAAACCAGGAACATGGATCATCTAAGTAAAACTGCAAGGAAGGAGCAAAGAAGGCCCGAGAAAGAAGCCATAGAGGCTACAACCACCAGAAGTGCTGTAGGAGCGGAGCCATGCAGGGCCTTTGGCGCTCACAACTCAGTGAAGACTGCTTCCGATGTTCCAGTTGGAACTATGGGATTTAGTATTTGCCTTGCTGGATTTTGGACTTGTGTTTGTCCCAGTGTTTTGCATTCCCCTGTTGTTTGCAATTTTTTGGTTGGTAATGTTTATCTTGTGCCTTTGAATATTGGATATGTTTAACTTTTCTTTTGTACAGGAGCTCACAGCTAAGAGTTTGCCTTAGATCTTGGAGGAATATTGGAACTTGACTTTTCAGCCATGCTGAAACTGTTGTGATTTCGGCAACTCTTAGAGATGGACTAAAATGTCTTTTGCACAAAAGGATGTGAATGAGCCTTTGGGGTTCAGGGGTGGAATGTTATGGTTTGTGTCTAGTGGTCCCCAAAAAGCCTCATGTAGTCATGGGGTGGGGACTTCTAGAGTTTGTGATTAACTCATGATCCACTGGGATTATGTATAATCCAAACGCTGGGATTATGTATTTTAGTGCTCCTGGGATTATGGGTTCCCCAGCCTGGGGCAGAGAGCCTGAATGTAATATAACAGACAGAGAGACAGGCTCTCAGTAGTGATTGCACTTTCTTGCATTGTTGTTTTGCCGCCATGGACTGATGCTCTCTGCCATGTGCCATTTTGCCTTGGAGCCAGCTTTGTATGGACTGAAATCTCCAGTAACTATGAGTTAAATAAACCTTTCCTTTCTTCATTTTGGGTGTTGGGTATTTGTCCCAGCAACGAGAGAAGAGTAAGATACTATTACTCTTCGAAATCACAACAGTTTCAGCATGGCTGAAAAGTCAAGTTCCAATTTTCCTCCAAGATCTAAGGCAAACTTAATGATACTTAAGATACTCATTAAGCTGTAGTGAAAAATTAATAGGAAATCTTACTGAGGGGAGCTTTTGCTCTGAAATTAGACTGCAAAAATTTGAAAGATAAAGACAAAGGAGAGAGAAAACTAACCTTGACAAGGTGCCAGTTAACACAATTAATATAAGAATTTAGGGCCTTGGATAAATATAGCTCAGTGGTGTGTCACCTGCCTGGCAAGTGAGAGGTCCTGAATTCAATTCCCAATACTATCCCTCCCCCAAACAAACTAAAACAACTAGAACAACAACAAGTATTCTTTTTTTCTACTAGTTCTTGTTTTGGTCCAAAAGTTTATATTTGTAATCCCAAAGATACATTTTGGAGTCCCACCAAGTTAATTCCAATCTGCCACTCCCAGTACAACCCATGGTGAAAGTGAAGAGACTAAAATATTTATAATTATTGGGTATCCATGGGGCCCTAGGTCCATCTATGAAGATGGCTTTCCAAAAGAAAGAGGCTGACATAGGGCCACACTCGGGTTTTATTCAGTAGAGTAGGTGTGGCTTGAGGAAGAATGACTGAGAATTGTGGGAAGTAGGTGGCTCTGTGAGCTGAGCTAGGTGTGTGGCCTGCATTAACCTCTGCCATATGCAGAGAAAGTATTATGCTATTGAGATAGTATCTAATGTTTTGGGGGTCTGGTACTTCGGCTTTGATGTGTAATATTTCAAGCCCCAGAAAGGCATAGTCCCTATCTCAAGGCCTGATCCCAGCTGGCAGCGTGGAGCACTAGCTCTTCATCCTATGTCGATCCAACTCACATTAAAGAGTAAGTGAGTAAGTGATCAAGGAAACCCATTTGCCGCCTTCAAAAACTACCATCAGGACCTTTGCTAGACCAATATACATTGCTTAAGGCCAATTGATAAAGAGAAGTCCTAGCCCTCTGTACATATCAATACAAGGAAATAAGGTTAGGCTCACCCAAAATGGAGACACTTGCTCTTCTTTCAAGGAGAGCTGCTCAGGTGGTCCTCCACAGCAATAACAAGAATTAAGCAGAAGTAGTTGACAGGTAAAACAGAGATATAGATAGGAACATGAGAGGCCAGGCTTAACTAACCCTCCCCACCAATAAAATACAGAGGAGCAAAGTGCAAGCATCAAAGGCTCTTATTTACTATACAAAACACACACACACACACACCTATATAACTATAAATGTGTATTCTGACTACAGACACAAATATGTTCCCTTTAATTTCTAATTCTAAGCTGCCCTTCTATGAGGTGTTTCCCCCACTCTGCACACTCTATGCTTATCTATTTCAAAAGGACAGGAAGGAATCAAGAGTCCAAAAAGAATCAAGATAGTGGTGCCAAGGTTAGGATCAAAGACAGACAGAGAGCCAATCAGATGGTGACAATATCCAGGTACCAAATCGGGGGCAGGAGAAGTCACTTGTTCTAAGTAAAAATGGGTTGAAGATGAAAAACCAGGTGTCATAACCGGCCAGATAGCGCAGTGGACTAAAGTGCCTGCTTAGGCAGGTGCTGGGACCGGGTGTGATCCCTGGAGTGCTGTGCCAACCCTGCCCCCAGGGCGCACTGAGAGGCGACTGAAAGTGGGTGTGGTGGCACACACCTATAATCCCAGCACTTGGGAGGCTGAAAACAGGAGAATCACTGAGTAGTGAGGCCCTGTAGACCCTGTACTAAATACAGAAAGGAAGAAAGCAAGTAAGCAAGCCCAGGTGTATTCACTTTCTGATGTCCCCTACTTTCCCAGAGAAGCCTTCTATTGTAACAGAAAATGCACCTCCACCCCCTCCTCCCACAACCAGTATATCTCAGGTTCTTAGTTGCCTATTTAATAGTTTCTATTCCAGTTACTTCTGTCTCCTAGAAATGGCTGGTCACTGTGACCCATAGCTGGGTCACTATGACGCATATTGTAAGAACTGGTCAAAAACAGCCAAATATACCTCTGTACTTCCCCCTTCAAAGCTCCATAAAGTTCTCCCTCCCTGAGACTTCAGGACCTGATATTTTGAAGAACAATTGATTTCCTAGTCAGGAATCAATTAAGTTTAATCAAGATTAAATAAATCTGCCTTCAAATCTGGGATGTTGTTTTGGTTCTTCTGCTTGCTGTAGCATTTGGTTGGCTGGGAAGACTGACTGTGCTGGCCTCTTTGTCACCAGATGTGGCTCTCTTGGATGGAACAAGGACATCTCCAGGTCCTGATGGGAAGGAACTTCCATGAGTTTTCTTGAGTCTCTCAGAGGTCTGGAGGAGGATTTCTGGATTCCAGATCTAGTGGCTCACAGTGGACTACAAAGGGAGGAGGATGCAGTCTGTCTGTCTGCCTATCTGCCTGCCTGCCTGATTCTGGTAAGACCCCAGGGGACAACCCAGTTAGTCCATCAGTGCTTGCCAGCTTGAACAGAAGAGGAGGCTGATCAACTCTTATTAGTCAGAGCCCTCGAGGGGAAGGGGGCTGGAATGTTTAACCTCTGCTGAATGAATTCATGAGTGGAATGGACAGCACAGGCTGTGGGCTGCTCATCTGTGCGCCAAGCCTGGGAAGCATGGGCTGTGATGGCTGATTGGGCCTTCAACTATGTTCCTTCCCATGGTGATCAAATTATGGCATAACAAAGGTCTCCGAGTGTTCTTAGCTAAGTCATGTCTAAGTCCATGCAAGGGCTGCCTGCAACCAGGTAGGCACCATAATGGCTTCTTTCTGAGGAGCATCCATCCACTCTTTGTTGCACCAGCATTCAAGGGTGTACAGCACACACATAGGCAGCTAGAAATGGGAATTAGTCAAAACCCAGTTCCTGACTGCAGGAATAGGGTTTTTACAGAGTTAAAAATGAAGCCAAACTGTTCCTTGCATTGCAAAGAAAATAAATAAAAAGGGTCCATTCTTCTGGAGAATTCTCTTTGGTATCCTCACCAGCCACTGAATTTGCTGTTAACAGTCTCACCCCCCTGCTCCCAAATCGTCCACTCCCAGCCAACTGAACCAGTTCCAGTTCAATCAATCATTGCCTGCATTTGGTCATATCCTACTCCCCCCACCCCACCCCCACTGAGATGTGCCTACTGGTCAGATGGTATCATCTAACCCCCACCTGGGATAACTGTCACCAGTTCCTTCTGAGTTCCACATTTTGACTGAGAAGAATTAGACTGCCAGCCCTGATGGATGATGAGTTGTCACAAAGTTCACCCCTCCTAGAAACAAAAATCAGTCAAGTGATTCCCAAAGGCATCAAAGGGGCAGGATGCAAACAGCCCATCAACCACTGTTACCCTGAAGGCTGCTGAAAGAAAACCACTAATGTCCCTAAGAAAATATAGTCTAATAGATGATCATACCCTCTGGCTATGAGTGATAAGGGCTATCGACACAAAAAGCAAATGCCCCTTCTATCTGCAAGACATCAAGAAACTTTACTATCCAGCGCCACCTCAACCTGAACCTCTCCATACTCTGTAGGGCTTGGATGACTAAGACAGGCAAAGTTCTATCAAACTGGGGCCCTGAAGCCCATGGTCACTGCAAAATTTAGGGGCAAACCTGTGAATTTCCTGGTAGACATGGAACAAAACTCTGCCTTCAAAAGTTTTGTCTGTCAAAAGTTACCATCACTGGGTGTTACAGTTTAGATCTAGCTGTACCCCCCCAAAGCCTCATGCAGTCACTGGGGTGGGCTTCTAGTATTTGTGATTAATTCATGATTGAATGCTGGGATTATGGGTGTGAGTGCTACAACCATGGATAGCCTATAATGCAATATAAGGAAGGGAGAGAGGCCTACTTTCTCTGCTGCTGCCACAGCTCCTCCATTTTTGCTCTTGTTTTGCTGTCTTCTGCTATCATGAATTACTGCCCTCTCCCATGTGCTACTCTTGCCTTGGAGCCAGCTGAGTATGGATTGAAAGCTCCACCAACTGTGAGTTAAATAAACCTTTCCTTCCTTAATTTTGGGTGTTGGGTATTTTGTCCCAGCAATGAGAGAAAAGTAACATAGGCACCAGAGCAACTGGAACTCTTAGCTCTTGTCCCTTCTACCAGACAACACTGCAGCCTGGGAGGACGTTACCTATGTAAGCCAGTTCCCCATACCACTTCTGTGAGGATACCTTCTTTTCAAGTTAGAAGTGCCTATTTCCAAGCCAGTCAGCATCCTCCCTCTCACTACACAGTTTTTATTTTTTTCAGTACTGGGAATTGAATTCAGGATCTTGCACTTGCTAGTCAGGCACTGCTACTGAGCTATATCCCTGGCTCTAACCCTACAATTTTGACTCTGACTGTTTCTCTAGAAGAAGATAATGTCTGCATCAGCCTGAGACAGATAACCCCAATCCTGAAATTCTGAAAACTCCTCTGAGAGGCCCGGGCTAATGACTAACCTCTGCATTAGTCACATTTTTGTCTGATGTCACAGGAAACACAAACAGGCACCCAGCCACACATTAGCCTGACAGACTGTTAATCACCTTGGAAGAGATCTCTGTGCTGTCAACAACACAGCCAATCACCTTGCATTCCTAACCCATATGCCTTTTTGAACTGTTACTCAATTCCCAGAAGGCTTTGGGAACTCTCCCACTATTTTCAGGGAGGCCTCAGGGACAGATTTGGTTTCAGAGTAGCTCGTTTCTCTGTCCCTTCCAGTTTCATTGTGTTCTCTGAGGAAAAAAAAAATTAGGCTTCAAAACTGTAAGATATTTATTAGACTGTCAAATTGCTAAAATATACCTCTCCTGCCCATAAAACCAGTTGAAGATTTCCAAGCTGCCAATGCTGCTAAAATTGCCCTCCGTATACATTGCCTCAGTCATGTGCCACCCACAGCCTGTTTGTACACTTGCTTAGATGTAAAGAATGCCTTCTTTTGCCTTCAGTAGGCCTTGTCATCCAGCCCCTCTTTGACCTGGACTTAATCTCCCAGAACTTCAAGAATTTGTTTACCCTCTTTGGAGAAGCTCTCATGGCCAATCTTGCCAGTTTCCCAGCACAATATGCCACTGTACTTACGATTGATTACACCTAAGATGCCTGCTGGAAAGACACAAAAGCTCTGCTACATATCTGGCAGAAACTGGTTATGAAATGCTCTGAAGATTTCTTGATAGAATATGGAGCCTTGAGTTCACAAAAACAATGATGCTTATTCAGACTGTCGCCCCTGGAGTGCCCAGTGGTCTACTTGTGCAGCCACTAAGGGCTGCCTCCCCTTTTGCCTTCGTGCTCTAGTAGCCACTATCCTTCTGATCAGGAAAGTTGACAAACAGACCTTAGGCCAAAGCCTAACTGTCCAGGTGCCACATGCTATGCTGGACCTCGCCCTGCACCAAGAACTCTTACACAGAAATCCCCACCTGGCTCTTGTGGCAATGAAACCTCTCAGTGCTGCCACATCCCTGCCCACAGACCTGAGCCTGGCAGACCACAACTGCCAGGCACTCTAAGACACTGTTCACAAGTTTATCAGACTTAAAAAATAAACCTCCTCACAGATGCTGAGTACATCTTGCTTATGGATGGAAGTAGCTCTGTTAAAAAAATGGAGTCTGACAGGCTATAAATGCTGTAGTCACCTGGGACAAAGCTATTTCAGCCAAACATGTGCTCAAAATAATCTGGTCCAGACACTTAAGCACCCTTTGGGGTTCTAATTGGCTGAAACATCAACCCCAACCAGAAAAACTTTACACGGTACTCTCAGAAGATTCATCTTAATTAGAGCCAGCCCCCACTGTGTATTCTGCAAGCTCAAATCATACGGCTGGCACTTCCTGCAGCCAGCTCAGGCTTCAGCGTCTGTATCACTGGCCGTGACCTCTACCCAACATGACCCGGTACTTATTGGCTTCTACTCAGAATGGCCAAGATGACAGAGGTTTATAGGGTCTCGTTGTCCCTACATACGGTCTACCATGATAATTGGCAATGATAATGACCCTGCATTTGTAGCAGAGACAACTCAAAACTGGAGCTATTAAATATTTAATATAGATTAAACAAAAAAATTATATACAACATACAGGTTACAAGCGCTAAAGCATATTTTCAAAAGTTGAAGAAATGAAACATAATGTTGCAGCTTATAATCAGTTCTGTAAAAGTTTAGCTAAAAGACCATTGTACCTGTAGACATTCCTGCACACATAACTCTGCTGCATAGTACCTACCTCTATAAGTTTCAGAAATCCAGCTTTAGATCCTTGAGTGAGCTCTTCCAGGGCTCACTCTGAAGAGATAATGCGCTCAAAGCCCTGCTCTGGTATTCCTGACACTGACCATTTCATGTATGGTGAAGCCTGAAGACACCACTTAGAGGATTGCTCCATATCTATTCCCCTTGATTTTTGATAATTGTCAGGCTACTCCAGTCCTTGCTTTCTTGCTTCATACTAGCTGTGGCTTTTGCCTTAAACTCTATGGGCAGTTGCCTGAAGAGGATAGAACAATTAATCCAACAGTTGACCAAGAGTTGATGAGCATTCCAGATACACTGGACACTCTCCTAGATCAGATCAATTCTGTCACTACCTTGCTAGGGAAATTATGTCTCTTCCTAAAAACAACTAAAACAAAGACTCTGTAATAAGGCAATCTTGGGAGACCTTGGCTATGGCCCATCCTGGAATTATTGCAAACTCTAATGGTACTGCTTCTAGTTGAGCCTTGTCTCAGAAGATTACATGTAATATGCTCAGCAAAGTTTCCAGGGATCTAAAAGAGGAGGAAAATTTAGCAGAAAACACACCTCTTCCCCAGCCAGTGTACTTATTTCTTAATTGCCCAGGTAATAATTCCTGTTTCAATTCCAGTTGTTTCTGTCTCCTAAAAATGGCTGGTTACTATGATGCATAGGTGGTCACTATGATGTATATTGTAAGAGCCAGTCAAGGACAGCCTTGTGGACCCCATAAAACTCCCCTCTTTAAGCTTCCAGGAGCTGAAATTTTGAGGAACAAGTGATTCCTAGTTAGTGCTCATGTGATGTTAAATACATCTACCTTCAAATCCTGGGTGTTGTTTCAGTTCTTCTGCTTGCCATAACACTTTCTTTTTGTTCTTTTTCTTTTCTTTTTTAAAAATGTATTAATACCGAGTCTAGAGGGTCTTACTACAGAGATTGGACTCATAGTGATCCTCTTGTTTTCAGCCTTCCAAGCACTGGGATTACAGGCACAGTCTCAATCACCATCTCAGCACACGCTGGGGGCAGAACTGGCACTGTATGCTGAGGATGGAAGCCTGGTCCCTACACCTGCCTAAGCAGGCACTTTAGTCTGCTGAACAATCTGACCAGTGCTTTATTTTTCTTTTTTTCTAGATAAACTATATTCCTTTGTTTTAGGAAGGAGTACCTCCTTAATTCAGTACTCTTGCTGTGTTTAGATCCTGGTAGGATCCCTGTAGCTGTGTGTTCTAGAAAAGCAGTGGTGTGGTATGTTGTGTTGTGCATTTCTCCTCCAGATATGCAAGTAGGAAAGGGGGCAAGATGTTCCCTGATTTGTTTTCCTTTTCATTCCACATTTTCCATGGCAAGAATTCCTAGAATCCATAAAGTCTGCATAAGACTAAGACTATAGCAGTGAACATGTTCCTGTCTTTGCACACCCTTTGAGATACTTAACAGCAGTGAGGGTGACACTGGAATTATACCATGGCCAAATGGTCAGATGGTTATCAGCAGATCAGTTAGTGTACTGTAGCAGAGCAAGCATCTGACCTGGCATGAACAAGAGGTCCAAGTGCTTACCTCATAGGTGAAATCAGGTATACCACAGTGGCAGTCTGTGATCCCAGCTATACCCAGATACTTGGGAAGTTTAAGAGTTTTGAGACAACTCTAGGTAACTTAAAAAGGCCCTGTCTCATAAAATGAAAAAGGCCTGGAGTATAGCTGAGTGGTGGGGTGCCCTGGGTTCCAATAGGACATGATCTTACACACATACACAGTTAAGCAAGGTCACCAGGGCTCAGGATCCTGTGGGTACACTGACCAGCAGCTGGAGGGGAGGACAGATAACAGAGAAGACTCACATATTAATATCCCTTAGTTATTGTGGCCCCCAATCTCCAAATGAGTGCATGGTGAAGGCTTAAATAAATGAGCCAAGTTATATGATTTTAGGGCCCCAGAAGGATCAAAACCTTCTACCACGATTTGAGATCCTTTGGGGGCTAAGACAAAAGATCTTCTCTGGGTGGTCTGTATTCATTTTTTTTTATCAAAACAAGGGAGAATACTGAAGAAAGGTGGGAACCACTCAAGGACTTTCCAAGTAATACATTATGTAATTTAAGAGAACTGTTATCTCTAGGAAGGTCTCTACCCAAGAGTGAGATGTCTGAAGATACAGTCCTCACCTAGTTATTTGAGATTGGAGTCCAGTGTTCTTAGATGTGGTCTTGTCTTGCCCTTTGAGGCATCATGGCTTCACTGCCATTACAGGTCTCAGCAGGGACCAGTAACTCACAGAGGCTTACTTACTATGAGTTCATTGTCTAACCACAGACTAGGGGCCCAGGCCTTGGAGAGGCTCATAAGCATACATGGAAAGCCAACTGCTTAATATTAAATACTGTACAGAGGTGTTTCATAGTGGTCTCTGTCACCAGAATCTTCTTGTGTTTAATGTGAATGTTGATAACCCAAATGAGGCGCAGGAGAGAAGAGAAGGTCTTAAACTCCAACCACATTAATGGTGGAAAAGCTTGAATCTGACTTACAAATTCCTAGACAACTCAGAATTTTCCAGGATGGAACAAACCAGGCTGTTGGCTCTAAATTGAGGCACCCAAGGGAATATTAATGCCAGTTTAAGGAAAGATGTAGTTCATTTTTGCATTTAACCAACTGGCAGTATTTTAATCTCTTAGCAATTATTTAACTTGAGGATTAGACAAAATAATGTGCAGATCAATTGCAACTATGGGAAGTTCTAGTATGATTAAGACAGTAGAGCCAAAAAGGACTAAGTTCAAATTCTCACTCTAGAATCTGCTAGTTTCATCTGTAAGTGTCTAGACAGAACTCATGTGATACATTTAAGGGTTACAGAATGGATAGGAGTTTAATAAGGTTACTGCTTGCTAATATGGAAGGGGTCAGGTGAATTATGAAGTACAGTTGCATTTCATTAAATTTGCTGCAGCATCTCTTGCATAGTGATTACTGCTAAAACCCTAGACAAAACATAAAAAGTACCCATGGAGTCTATTAAGCAAACAATAGTGCAATAGCAGGCAAAATAGGGGAAAAAATAAAAATTTAAATAATGATTGTAAAGGGAGTGAGTTCTGTGCTTTTATTTTTTTGGCTTTCTTTGTTTTTCTGTGTTTGTCTTGAGGCTTTTCTGATTCTCACATATGTGTAGTAGAAATATCCAGGAAGTATTCAAAGAAGAACATCATTCTCTAGGCAGAGTCATGAGACAAAGGAACTCTATAAGATAGAGAGAGTGGCAGTGACATGATGTGGGCATAGTGTCTTCCAAGGGTTAGTGGTGGAGGTAGGGGATGTTTGATTCTCAGTGTAATCATACCGACAGGCTGTGGGAGATTTACAAAGTGGGCAATGCAGGGGGCAATTAGGCTATGGGCACATTGTCTCCCAAGTGAATAATGCATGTCTCAAAGGAATGGGCTCTATAGAGAAACTGCTATAGTCACTGTGAGAGCAGGTAATTAGGAAGCAAGGCCTCTCATGAGCTTCATCTCTTCTGCACATGTCGTAGTCCCTGTGACTTCCCTGCCATGTCTGTTACAGGACAGCAAGGGAGCCTTGACAGATGCAGCTACAAGCACCAAACTTTCTTCACTCCAAAATAATTTATTCACTTATTTCTAACTTGCTTTGCTTTAAAATTTTTTAATGTTATGGTCTGAATATGAAACATTCTCTACAGTCTCTGGGTGGAAGGCTTGGTCCCAGTGCAGCCAGGGTCAGAGAGAGAGAGAGGCTGAGAAGTGACTGTATTGTTAGATCTCTGACCTCATGAGTAGATCAATCCACTGACATGTTCATGATTTGTTGGGCAATTGGGAAATGATGGAAACTAAGAGATGGGCCCTAGTTGATCCTAGTTGAAGGATCTTACTTGAAGGAAGCATGTCCTTGCTCTAACTCTCTGGCTCCATCTCTCTTTTGCCTCCTGCTCACCATGAGGTAAGCCATGTTGCTCTATACACCTTCCCTGACACGAAGTTCTGCCTCACTATGTCCACAGAAGCAATGAAATCAAAGTGACTTTGGATTGAACCCTCTGAAATCCTGAGCCCAAATAAACTTTCTCCTGTTTTCCTCAGATACTTTGTCACAGTGCCAGAAACCTGACTAACATTATAGCAACTGATCACAGATTAAGACAGGGAAATGTTCCTCATCACACTCCCCCCTTACCATCTGTGAACAGCATAACAGCATCTAAGAACAGCATAAATTTCCGGGGGAAATGCCTTTGATGATTCAAGATGAATTAAAGCATTTTCAGATGAAGGGAAGTTAAGAGAGTTTGCTGCCATAGATATGCTCCAAGAGGAGACATTTCTTCAGGATGGAGGAAAATGATACTAAAGAGAATCTTGGAGCCTCAGGAATGAAAGACAACAGACATAACAGATAACTGAATAGGTATAAGACACTATTTTGTATAAAACATATGTGAGTGGTTATCAAGAGCCGGGCGTGGTGGCGCACACCTGTAATCCCAGCACTCGGGAGGCTGAGGCAGGAGGATTGTTGTGAGTTCGAGACCAGCCTGAGCTACAAAGTGAGCTTAAGGACAGCCTGAACTGCATAGTGAGACCCTGTCTCAAAAAGACAAAAAAAAAAATATGTGAGCATTAAATCAGAATGTATAACATTGTTATGAAGTATTCTGTTTGTCAATGTTATAACAACTCTAATATGAAGTGTATGAGGAGGAGCAAAATCTTTTTCAGTGGTCAGGCATTTAATTTCATTTGAAGTGGTAAAATCATTAAGATCTAAATAGATTATTAAAGTCAGGTAAGTGTATATTGTAATCCCTAAAGCAGCCATGCTACCATCATCACCAACAGCACACTACCAAAAGTACAGATATAGCCATTGTCAATAAATAAATTAAAATTAAATGACAAAAAGGCAGATAATCTAAAAGAAGATAGGGTTGGCCAGGCAGCTTAGCAGATTAAAGCATCTACTTAGGCAGATGCAGGGACCAGGGTTTGATCTCCAGCATGCCATGCCAGCCCTGCCCTTGAGGCATGCTGAGATGGCAATTGAAACTGGGCATGGTGATGTGTGCCTATAATCCCAGCACTTGGGAGGCTGAGAAAGGAGGATCACTATGAGTCTTAGCTGCATGGTGAGACCTTGTACCAAATAAAAAATACAAATATTAAAAAACAAGAAACTTGAAATAAAATGCTGATTCTTTAAGAAAATCAAAATTGATAAACTACTATCTACACTATCCAAGAAAAAGACACAAGTGATCAGTATAAAAAATAGGATAACTGGGTCTGGTGATGCACACCTATGATCCCAGCACTCAGGAGGCTGAGGCAGGAGGATTAATGTGAGTTTCAGGCCAGTCTAGGCTACATAGTAAACACAAGACCAGCCTGAAATAAATAGTGGTACCATGTCTTTAAAAATAAAAAGGAAAAGGAAATAAGACAGAGGTTATTGAAGATGCTAAAAGGATAAAAAGTGAACACTACACTATATATTCTAAAATTCAATTAGTAAATAAAATTCTTTGGAAGAGATATAATTAATATTGTCTCCATAAAAAATCAAAGAAGGAAAAATAGATAAGCTAAATAGTCTTTCCACGGTTGGGCCAAAATGTAAATGACTCCCCATTGGCCCATGTTTTCAGAGGCAGGACTTCTGGGAGGTAAGTGGTTCATAGGGGTGCTAACCTCAGTGGATCAACCTGTTGATGAGTTCCTAGATAAACATGCTCATGACAGCTAATCTCTCTTGTCAATTTGACCAGATTCTGACTAGAAGTTAGAATTTTATAAATGTTATTTACAATGGTACAGAGTATTTAAATATGAATTTAAGAAGACAGGTGCCTGATATATATTAATAAGGTATATGCATAGAAAACTACAAAACCTTGATGAGATAAACCAGTGAAGACCTAAATATATCATGCCCATGGATTGGAAGACCCCAAAACTTCCCCTATAATAATATTGTAGTATAATAATCTTGCACTGAAAAATAGCAGCAGAAACATTTTAGATATTGACAATTTAATTCTAATATTTGCAGGCATAAAAATGAAATAGGTACAATTCATAGTAAAATTTTTTGAAGAAAAAGTTTCAGAAATTGCATTAGTTGATTTAAAAACTATTTATAGTACTCAAGACAGTATTATATTGGTAAAAGACAGACAAATCATTAAAACAGAATAATTTAGAACTAGACCTATGTTAATATATCAAGTGATTATTGATTTCAGAAGAAACTTCAGAGTCAAGGAAAGCTAATCTTCAACAAGAAATTTTGCATCTCTTGAGGACAAATAGGTGCCCCTTTGTGACAGAAAGGGGCACCCTCTGAGTCACCCTTCCAGTACATGTCACCTAGTCCTCTGAGGGATGGTGCCATGTTGATAGTCCCAAATTTCTCTCTGCTGTTAGAGAACTGAAGAGTCAAGATAGCAGTCAGATTAGCTTTTGCAAGAGGAAACATATATTGTTGAGTCCACACAGACCTTCTCTTCCTGATTCCATGACTATTTTTCATGGACCACTTATCACTTTATCACTACAGAGCAAAGAATGGGGTCCCTCAGGAAGAGGCTCATGACACTCACAAGATGGGTGTGCAGGGGAAGGACATGCAACCCAGAGGCCTGCATTGCTCAAATGTTTCATATTCCAGCTTCGTGATTGGCCCTTTGTTAGCTCTCTGAATGTTTTTCAATGTTTCCTATGCAGTTGATAAAGAGTATTCATATGCTCAGAGCCTTGAACCACTCTGTAGTTTGTGTAAAAATGTTATTTATGTTGAACATATTCTTTTCTTTAGGGGGCCTGAAATTTCACAGATTGCAGTCACATAGACACACAGTCTCTATAAAAACCCCAATGAAAATGCTGGTTCAGGCTCGAGTGAGATTCCATGGCAGAAAAACTTAAATATTGCTGCAGCTTGGTGCTTGGAATTCAAGGGCACCTGTGGGATTCCACTGGGAAATATTCCTGGAAACCTATGCCTAAGATTCACCAGATTTTTCCTGATGTGTATTCTTTTCTTGGTTGGCTACTTTTGCTGCAATAAACTGTACTTGTGAGTGCAATGACTTTTGAGTCCTGTGAGTCCTAGTGAATTGTTGAAGATAAATTTTATCCAGAGAATAACCAACACAACAGAACATCACACCAACCTGTATATTGAGAGAATCTCTGCCATGATACTGTCTTAGTTACTGTTTACTCATTTCTGGGACAAATACCTGACACTCAAAATGAAGGAAGGAAAGGTTTATTTAGCTCACAGTTTGTGGGGGTTTCAGTTTATATTTTTCTGGCTCTAGTGCAAATGACAGCGATTCATGGCAGCAGAAAACTTGGAAGAACAGAGGAAAAGCAACAGCTGCAGATTCATCAAGCCTCTCTCTCTTCCTTCTACGCTGACTGTGAAGACCAGCACTCATCCAAAGTGGCATGGCTCTGAAGGCTGTGAAGAGCAAGCTCCTCCAAAGACTGGGACTTCTCCAAGGAAGCAGGGCAGGAGGCACTGAGAAGACTTACTCACCTCCTTTATATATACTTTTTGTGCTCAGTCACTCTGGGGCAGCCCTCGGCCCTAGGGTGGAACCAATCACCCTCCAGGTTGGTGCCCATTGCGCTGTAGGGTGGAGCCAATCACACCCCAGTGTAGCCCAATAAAACCCCAGGCTGGGCCCTGCCTGCCTGCAGGGTGGTGCCTGCATCCCTGGAATGGCCAGAGCCAATTTAGCTAAGTTGACACAATGTATCAACTACCACAGATACCTTATGGTGGGCATTTACAGTACACATAAATTGGTCCCTATTCAAGGCCAATTCTGATAAACCCACCCAATATCTCTCATCCCAGATACCTTGACACTGATCCTATTTTTCCAAATCCCAAACAGTTGGCCAATCTATTAGCCACTGACCATGAATAAGTGTAGAGCTGTGCTTCAGTCCATGTTTACTTTCACACAAATTGAATTTCCAGATGTTCCCTGCAGTGGTTTAAATATGGAATCCCTCAAAGGAAGTGCATTACAGGCTCAGTTGCCAGCTTGTGGTACTGGGAGGAGGGAGACCATTGAAAAGGTGGGTCAGTTAGAGGGAGTTAGGTCCCTGGGGCTCTCTTGAAGGAGACTAGGAGTCCTCCTTTTTCTTTGCTTCCTGGTCCACAAAAGTGAGCAGCTTCCTTTGCCACAAGCTCCATGCCATAATGTTCTGCTTCCCATAAGCCCAAGGGAAGCAGCACAGTGAACATGGACTGAAACCTATGAAACCAGCAGGAAAAGGCACCTTTCCTCCTCATCAGTGGACTCTTTCACAGGTCTTTTGTCTCAGGGATGGAAGCTAACTCAGTGCCTTCCCTGCGTTCCTCTCCCTGGGAAGATGTCATCACTGTCTTTCAAGGCCATCTGAGACTTAGGGCCATGGTGTAATACCTGCCTGTCTCTGTCATGCTGACCCATCCATAGCTCAGGCCCATGTGTGCCTGGCCAGGCAGAATTCTCCAAGGGCCTAGGTGTGGGCCAAGGAAAAGTTAGTGCAGCAGTGAAGACAAGGTCATGACAGTAAAGCATTTGCTCATGCATTTACCTCCACACCTGTGTGAGCCTGTTCTCAAAAACACTTCTTCCATGAGCAAAGACTAGCCCTACAAATGTCCACTCATGATTTCTAGGGCAAGGGGACACCCAGCTTATGATGGGCCCTGAGGTCACTTGATGTTCCTCAGTCATGCACTTGCGACCTCTGTGGTCTGCACAAGTAGGTAGCACTTCTTGGCTTCAGCAATTAGATGCCCTCATGATGTCTCAGCTCCTTTCTCTGAACTATACTTGGTCCCTTGTGATCATATTATAACTAGTAATAATCTGAGTAATCGTGATGGTACCACATGTCAAGAGAAGAGATCATTTACAATCTCATCAAATATGAGCAGTGTTAGTACTCTGTTTTGAGGGTCTGTATTCTTGGTACCACTTACCTAGTAGGAAGCAGTTGGCACACCAGAAAGAGGCCATGTGGGGAACAGAGATTGTACTTCAGTGGCAGAGTTGTGTATTCAGCATGCACAAGGCCCTGGGTTCAAGACCCAGAATACAATAGACACACTGAATATGGTCCAGTGAAGTTTCTAATGAACTGTATGTTGGAAAAACATGAAAAACAAAGGGCCAGAAAGCATCTTTTAAGTAGCTATATGGGAAGCTGATCCCATTCTGGTCCAGATGGACAAAGGCAGGAAATTTCTAATAGGCCCAGACAAGGATTGCAGTCTTTGGACAGGGATTACCAGACAAGAACTGTAGCCACATTAATACTGGCCTAGAAAGAGATGAGCCAAGATGCTAAATATCTTGGGCTTTCCTGTGCCTCCAGTGGCCAAATGCTACTCTAAACTGGAACCCCCAGAAGTCAGGATGCCACAGCTGAGGGCAGGGTCAGTGCGGAGAGTGGGCCTCCAGTCTCTTTTGTCTGTCCTTTCAGATGTGCCTCCTCATCAGGCCCTAACCCTCAATGTGACCATCCTGGGAGATGATGCCTCTATGGCTTTGTGATGCTTAGGACAGGGCCCTGGGCTCTTTGTGAGAAGAGGAGAGAAGACTAGAGGTGTTTCTCACAGCCATGAGATGACATAGTGAGAAGACTTGATTGATCTGCAGGTCAGAAAACACCCTTGTTGGCACTGTGTTGATCTTGGACTTCCAATCTCCAGAACTGTGAGAATACATTTCTCTTGCTAAAGGCATCTTGTCTATAGTGTTTTGTTGTAGCAGCCTCAGCAGGATGATACATTATCTTTTAGGAAAGCTTGCCACAAGTGTCTCGGGGGTTCCTGTAAAGGTTCAATTAAGCAACATTGCTGTAGTTTCTGAGAACAGTAGATTCATGATAATCTTCATAGTACATTATTATTTGTAGTAATAATCTGTTCTTGCAAACTTCAGTCACCAAGTTATCTTTCTTGAGGTGAGCCACAGTAGACGTATGCTCCCTGGTTTAGGATACCTTTACATTTTATTTGTCACAGCTCTTGTTAATGCCTTACTTCTCTCCCCACTCTGTATCAAATGGGATTAGTGTCTAGTTTTAGCAGTTTATAACATCTTCCTTACTGGTTTGTAGCAGATGGTTCTGTGCTCATTACTCCATAAATAATAGATTATAATTTTTTTCTAGAGTGAATTACTCTGTATTAGTCCCTGGTGAAGTTCACCTGACATGTTTCAAAATGTTCTTGTCAAATAGCAGGACCAATACTGTTTTCATTTTTATCCTCTGTGTTTTACATCTTGCTTGTCTTTGCTCTTTAGTACCTAACTGCTTAACGGCAGAAACCACTCATTTTACACAAATTTACATGTTATTTCCAAGCATCAATCACACTGATAGTTTAAAAATGATGAAATTCTTTTAAGTAAAAATTCATACTTTTGGGGCTGGGTAGATAGCTCAAAGGCATAAGCACCTACCTGGCAAGTGAAGGGCCCAAGGTCAGTCCCTGGCCCCACATGCTGTCTTGGCCCCAAATCCCCAGGTACACTGTGCAGGCCTCTGAACTGGGCATGGTGGAACATGCCTGTAATCCTAGCACTTGGGAGGTTGAGACAAGAGGATCACTGTGAGTTTGAGACCAGCCTGAGGGCTACAAAAGTGAGTACAAGGCCAGCCCTAAATGCATAGTGAGACCCCGTGTCAAAAAGAAAAAAAATCATGCTTTAGCGCTTGACTCTTACCATTTAGATTTACTGGAATGGTACGTGTGCTTATTTAATTACTTACAATTTTAGCCAGGGTCTCATTATATACGTCAGGGTGGCCTTGAACTCATTATGTAGCCTAGGCTGGCCTTGAACTTGTGACAATCCTGTCTCAGGCACCTAATTGCGGGTGTGCATCACCATGCTTAAGTGGTGTGCTATGATAAAGCACTGTTGCCCTACTCTTTGTTTATGGGCCTCATGATCAGGGTATGGATGTGTGAAACAGCATTGGCCCTCTAAGTAATAGAGGGTAATAACAGTGCTAGAGTTTGTTCATTATTAACATAATGTAATTTTAAAGCCTGAAGTGGTGGCCTTTGTCTCTAGGTTCAGACAATAAGGGGGATAAGATAAGAGGATCACTTGAGTCTGGCCAGCCTGCTCAACAAGTGAGATCTTGTTCCAAAAAGAAAAGATTTTGTTGTTTGAACAATAATACAGAAAGTAGGTAAAAAAGAATAGCAACAAAGCTGGGAATATAGTGTAAACACCTGCCTGGCAAGTACAAGGTCCTGAGTTTGAATCCTGGTACAAAAAAAAACAAAACAAAACACAAACAACAACAATAAGAACAAACAAACAAAAAAACTCAATAGCAATAGATTCCTGAGCTCTGGTATGGGTGGACATCACATGGTAGCCCTTGAGCTGCCTCTGCGAGGATGCAGATATTGCACTGGACACAAGGACAAAGATTTTTCAGGTGAGCGAGAGTATGTGAGGGCAGTTAAAGGTTCATCTGGAAGGAAGTATAAGGGTGCACTGCAGGATCTAGGCTGCGTCAGGTTGGAGGAGAGAAAATAAAAAGTAAACCTGGAAGAAGAAAGTAGGACAGGGGATTCATTTCTTTCTCTTTTTCTGATTTTCAGTGCCAGGAATCAAGAGCAGGGGCTTCCGCTAGGGAAGCATTTTACTGCTGAGCTACAGCCTCATCTGAGGTTGAGGATGGTTGCCCAAATGGGTGAAGTAACAAATAGCTGAGCTATCGATGGGGACTTAAGATCAGTGATTCTGGTTTTAGTGGTCAATAAATCTTGGGAATATTCACTGGAAATCAGGAAGCAACCTTCTCACTCATAGAAATTTCCCATTGGTTCAAGGCAGAATGTCATTGCCTGGCGTTACCAAGCCATCTTGGTTAGAATCACTTTCATGACTTTTCATATTTTCAACTTATGATGATTTTATTGGGCTCCATAATTAGTCAAGAAACATATATATTAGTCAAGCACTGATTGTCAGAAGGCTCTGACAGGGTTGGGAGTGTTAGTGGCCAAAGGTTAAGTGAGGGCTTCATCCTGAGACTTTTATTTGAATGCCAGGAGTTGGAATTGTTCCAAGTTTTCTCTATTTGTTATGGAGGTGAAGACCTATGATGTGCAGGACAGCCTGAAGGAGGGAGCATGAGAACAAGGGATGATGATGGGAGGGATGTTTTACTAGAAAAACAATGCTTGCACCTTTCCCTTTGCTGTGATGGCTCGGTGGACAGAAGAGCCTGTTGCAGACTGGTGTTGGAGTTCTTATAACAAATGCTGGATGTTGGAAGTCAGTGGATTAATACCTTAGAAACACTGACAGAATAGAATTGAGAACCTATGACTGTACAACATGCATGAACATATGTCAAATAGGAAGGAGGCAGGCATGCTTGGCCTTGCTTGGCTTCTGTGACATAAAAGGAAATCTATTTGGTATTTTATTCTTTGCTGTCATGGAATTCCTACAGTCCCCAGAGTTTCCTGAGTGAGAGTGGTTTCTATTGCTATTTATAGTGAGCCTCCTAAGGCTATATTATTGAGGTTAGTTAGGATGGGACCCCTAGATAGCCTCAGGCTGGCACCATTCACTGGAAAGACCAAAGACTTTTTGGTTAGAGACTTGTAGCTCTTTTGAACCCTACCCATTAGATTTTATAAAATTCTTTGCACAGCAGCCCTTGAGATTCCAGATCACTGGACACGAAGAGGCATTGGGAGGGTGGGACCCCCAGGGCAGGTATAAAAGCACTCCCTCCCTTGCTTTCTGTACCCCTTTGTCTCATGGTAACTGGTATCATTTTCATATACCAGTTACCTATACATGTAAGTGCAGTGTTTTCCTGTGTTTTTCAGCTATCAAGCAGAAAATTATTGAACCCAGGAGGGCAGTTTTCATCCACTTTAACATACACATGGTTGGTCAGAAGGGCACATCACAACTTGGTACTTGCAATTAGTATGCGAGGTAGGGGTAGTTTTGTTGCACTGAGTCCTTAAACCATGAGCCTGACATGTGTCAGAATTGAATTGAATTATTAGAACACTTGGTGTCACTGGAGAATTTCTTGGTGTTGGGGAGAAAACTTACACAAATCTGATCACAGATATGTTACAGACTTAGCCATTCGTAGATGGAAAAAAAATATGGGCTGATTTTAAGGCTAAAACTTTCTTGTAGGGAAGAAACATAGGAAAAGACAGAGAAAGGGCTGTCCAGGTAGCTCAGAAGAATAAAGCACCTGCTTAGGAAGATGAAAAGACTGGGGGTTCAAACCCTGGTGTTCCGTGCCAGCTCCCCCCCCCCCACGGGGTGCATTGAGAGGGCGAATCAGACTGGATGTGGCAGCGCGTATCTGTGATCCCAGCGCTTGGGAGGCTAAAAACAGGAGAATCAGCATGAGTCTGATCTACTTAGGGAGACTGCAGACCCTATACTAAATATATTAAAAAAAAAAAAAAAGACAGAGAAAGTCACTCCTCCATAGACAGAGGTGCACCGCACAAAGCAACCTTGTTACTTTGTTATGATGTCTTCTTCCAGTTTTCTGAAGCTCAGGACAGGCAACAGATTGCTTCTTTGATTAACTGTTTCCTTTTTGCCTCAGATCACCCTCCAGCGCACCTGCCTGCTTGTTTCCTATCAAGCAGCTCCTTCAGAGTCCTTAGCTCCCTGCATCAGTAATGGAGCTGCACTCTGGAGCCAGATGTTCTGAGTTTACATCCAGTTCTCTGTAGCTTGTTTGCTGCTTGGTCTGGCACAAGTGACTTAACCTGCTTTCAAGTCCTGCCTGTTTTTTGTTCGACAATGTGGAGTATTTGTTTTAAATTTTGTTATGTAACCACAGATCTCATCCATAACATTAAAGGTGGCAAACTGATGGCATTAAGCATGTAGCTAGAGAAGGTTTTTGGCTTTGTTTTTTACTTTGGTTGTTAAAAGCTGGTTTTCTCTAGTATGATGTTACAGTTTGTGTCTAGATGTTTCCCCAAAGTCTCGTGTAGTCATGGGGGAGCTTTCAGAGGTGTGTGATGCTGGGACCAGGGTGTGTGTTTACTGAATCAGTACCCTGTTGGGTTTGGCTTAGTTCTGCCTAGGTTTAAGGTTGGGAATGTTGTACTTGCTTCAGCAGCACATATATGAAAAGGATGCAAGGGCTCCACCAGCCTTAAGGTAGGTGGCCTGCATAAAATATAAGGGACAGAAAGAGGGCTAATGTGCTCTCACCTGCCTGCTTGCCATGGACTATTTCTCCTATGTGGTGTCCCTCCGCTGTGCTGCCCTGTCTTGGAGCCAGTCAACTATGGATTGAACCTCTACAGACTGTGAGCCAAATAACCTCTTTTTCCTTAACTTTGGCTATCAGGCATTTTTTTCTTAGAAACCAAAAAAAAAAAAAAAAAAAAAAAGTAACTAGGAAACATGCATTCCATGCCCTTCTTCTGCTTTTCAGGGCACTGGCTGTGAGGGCTCCATATTTCAGGTTCCTATTTTATGGTATTTGGTGGTTTCGAGTAATGTGAAAGCAGGAGGAGCGGGGACACCAGAGTAGGAGTCTTCCTTCCCCATGCTGTTAGTGGGCCTGACAATGCCGTGTCTGCTCTGTTGCTTCAGGTTCTTTTGGGTGACCTGGCCCAGTATGGGATCTGTCAATACCACCTCCTGCCTTCCTCCAGCTGTCTAAGGTTGGCTGTGAATACCCATTTCCTGTACTTCTGCACTGCTTTTCACCAAGAGTGAATTAATATAATTTCCTCCATTAACTTCCTTCAGTTCACACGCATATAGTGATTTAAATTTTCTTTTTGGGAATCTGAGTGATACAGAAAGATAGACATTTTCAGACATTCATGAACTCAGAATGCTTTCTCTGGCATAATCCATCTTGGGAAGTTCTGTGATGATATACTCCAGGAAAACAAGAAAGGACCCAATCCCAGACAGTAAGAAGAATTATTAAATCCAACCTCAAATACAGTGAACAAAAATCAGGATAAACGTCATACCACAGGGCTGTGATATAGCTCGGTGGCATAAACACCTGTCTGGCAAGCACAAGGCCTCTCTTTGATTCCTGGTACAAACAAAACAAAACAAACAAAAAAACCAAAGTCACGCTATAAGCTGGGAACACAGTCAACTTTAGCAGCAGGGGCTCTAAAGTAGGAATTAAAAGTCTGCCCCTAAAACTAAAAGCTATGTTAAATCAAGTCATTGTGACCCAAATTTGAAGCAAAATAAAATATGTAATGGTTTTATTTATTTATTTTGTCTTTTTTAAAATTTATTTTATTTTTTATTTTGTCTTTTTGAGACAGGGTCTCACTATGCAGTTCAGGCTGGCCTTAAGCTCACTTTGTAGGTCAGGCTGATCTCGAACTCACAACAATCCTCCTGCCTCAGCCTCCCAAATGCTGGGTTTACAAGCATGTGCCACCACGCCCGGCTTGTAATGGTTTTAAACACAGCTAAGAGAGTATAAGATAACTTACTTCAATTTGAGGCAAAGATCTTTATTTATTTATTTTTTTATGACCAAAGGGATGACATGGGACCTGTGAAAAAGGCTATGTATTTCTAGCTTTATACTTGGCCTCAATGTAAAAAAAAAAACAACAAAAAACAAATAGTTGTATTAATATAAATGCTATTTATTTATTTTGGCATTTAAAGTCAATCTAAGAAAGAAAAAAAAGGAAGTTCTGATTGTGGTTATATTTTGAACCCTTAAGAAATGATTACTTCTCAGAGGTATCTTCCAGGTATAGCTGGTTTTTAGGTTTTGAGTCTTTTGGAAGATCCCACCTCTTCAATTTATCAAGGATGAGAAGTTGCGGCCTATTTGATCCAGCCCCTGGTTCTTTGGCACTGGTCCACCGTATTTGCTACGACCATTAGGCAGTCTCAGTTTTGGTATACCAGGAAGAATGCTGTATCACTTTGTCTGAAGTGGTACAGTCAGCAATAACAATAGCATCAAACACAGCCTAGAGGGTGACAAACTGAGGTAGCCGTCAGTGTGCCACCTTTAATGTTATGGATGAGATCTGTGGTTCCATAACAAAATTTAAAACAAATCAGAAAATTATATGCAGTAAATAAACCCTCAACATGCCAACTTTACCCTCAGTGGAGGAAGTTTAAAAGGGGTAAGAGAAAAAAAATAGAGTTACAGCGAAAGAGGAAGAGATTATAAGCAAGGCTGGAGGACAGAGGAGGATCATGCAGACTTTGGGAAACTGATGCAGAAGACAGGAGGGAAAGAGAAGAAATAAAATGAAGAACAGAACACAGAGGTCTGGAGAGATAGCTCAGCAGACTAAATGACTGCGTTGGCAAGTACCGGGACCAGGGTTCCATGTCTGGTATGAAATGCCCCTGGCCACACCCCCAGGAGTGCTGAGTGTGCACAGTCAGGCATAGTGGGTCACACCTGTAATCCCAGCACTGGAGAGGCTAAAAACAGGAGGATCACTATGAGTCCGAGTTGCCTAGCAAGATCCTGCACCAAATACATAAATTAAAAAAAAAAAAAAAAAAAAGAACACAAAAACAACACACGGAAAACTAGAAGCCATGTTTACAATCATATAAAAATAAGATCAAGTAATGAAGACCCCTCTCTGGAAAAAAAAAAAAAAAGAAAAGAAAAGGGAGAGGAAAAAATGCCCACTTCTAGGGTTGCCTCTGTTATTACTGGGAGACAATGTGTGGAGAGTCCAGATCCAGGCCGACTTATTCCAGCAGGCAGCAGTAGTAGCTTTACAGTGGGTAGGTGGATAACCTCAGTGAGCCAGCACCTTCATTTCCTCTACGTTCAGGCTGGCTTTTGGCTGTGGGGCTGAGAGCATACCTGTTCAGCCTGCAGCCATCAGCACATCTTCCACCTCCTGTGGGCTTGAACTCAGCTGGGAGCTGCTCGGTGGCGTTGTTCTGGGTTCTGTGCTCAGTTGGCGTGTCTCCTAGGTGGCTTCCAGGCATTTCCCCTCATGTGTGGGAGAGCCAAGTCATGGCACCCAAAGTCAGGGCAGCTCACAGTGTCTACTGCTCTATTGCTCTGGATGGAAGCCTCTGGGTCTCCAACAGTCACCATGTCCTCACGTTTGAACCACCCTTACCATGTAAGGAATCCCAACTCAGGGGGAAGGTGCTACTCACCATCTCCTCTTTCTTGAAGTTTCTTTCTTCATGAACCCCATGGGCTTCAAGTTTTGTTTCAGGTCTTTCACTAAATTTTATGAAACAAGTAAAGGACTTGATATTATTTAAAATTATTAAGGTAGCCAAGAAACAAAACAAAACAAAACAAAAACCAAAAAACAAAAACATTGCAGCTGTCAAACGTTAGGGGAATGGGGTATAGCTCATTTGAATTCAATAGATACTGAATCCAGCTTTCAGAAATATATGGCTACTGGGGCAGGGAAGGAAGGAAAGAAAGGTTGGGTTGTTGGTTCCCTTCTACCCTAACTGCCTTTTATTCTTACCATATTGAGATAACATTTTAAATATATTACCATGTGAATCTATTACTTTAAGCAATGAGAAATTTCAAAACTGCATCGGAATAAAACAGAATAAAATGTTAAAGGTGTTTGTCTCTGGGAAGTGATACTATATTTTCTCTACTTGGCTTTATCTTTTGTGTTATCTATAATAAGCATTTATTCATTTTTTTCAGAGAAGCTTTTATTTAACCTAAAAATGAACAAGTGAATATCCTACTTTCCTTCATGAAGGAGAGAATGAAGTCCAGACTTCTTATGTTATTGAGAGACGCTACCAAGTGGTGGTTACAAGCATGGATCAAGCCTTCTTAGCTACGTGGTGATGGGCGTGCCATGAAGCTTTGTGGCACTTCTGTTTCTCATCCATGAAACAGAGACATTAGATGTCAGAGTAACTTACTTGTGGATGTTTTGAGGATGACCAGGATTATTCTATGGGAAGCATATGCCATGGTGTCCAGGACATAGGAAATACTACACAGTACATTTTTGTTGTGGTTTGTTTTTTTTTTGAGACAGAGTCTAACCATGTAGGCCAAGCTGAACTCAAACTCATGGTGGTCCTCCTCTCAGCCTCCCAGGTGCTGGGATCACAAGTGTGTACCACCATGACTGGAACAAATACTTGTTTTTAAAGTTAATTTTCTGAGGGCCAGCCACACAGCTCAGCAGATTAAAGTGCCTGCTTAGGCAGGCGAAGGGGATGGGGGTTTGATCCCTGGTCTGCTATGCTGGTTCTGCCCCCGGGGCATGCTGAGAATGTGATTAAAACTGGGCGTGGTGGTGCACACCTGTAATCCCAGCATTTGGGAGGCTGAAAAACAGGAAAGAGTTCAATCCCTGTAGTGAAACCTTGAAGATCCTGTAATATATATATTAATTTTCTGTCTAAGATGCTTTATGATCTGGATCCAGGACAACCCTCCAAATGCGTCTCTCCTTACTTGCTTTCTGAACTGTTTTGCTGTTCTTTTCTCTTCCATCTCAATATCATTTTCAAACTTCGACAGCTTTGTAGTCCAGCTCACAAATCACTTTTCCACGTACCTTTTTCTGATCTGCCCAGCTGCAGTTACCTTTTTCCTTCTGCGCATACCAGGCCTTTGAGCCTTGCCTGGGGGCTTAACAGTCCTACTGTTGCTAACCATGAACCATGAGATAGTAAATTCAACAGAGTTCAGTTGACTAAGGATCAATTCACAAATCAGACAGCATCAAAGCCAGAACGGCTCACAGAGCCACTGTGGGGATGCTGTGGGCTAAATAACATCTATAAGCTGAAAATGGATGTGGGGTATAAAGATGCCTGGTTCAGTTAAGCTTGGTAGGTGTCTTACTTGAGTCTGGTTAGAATTGTAGTACCTTGTGATTGGCTGAGACTCAACTATGTGTGATAAGGGTAGGTTACAGTCTGTTTACAGTTAAGTTAGGTTACAGTTTGCTATTTAGGAGAAACATGTAGGTTAAAAAAATACGCAAGGGGGTAGCTTTAGGCCAAAGAATTTATTTTAACAATTCCTAGAAGCATCCTATTATTGATGTATATATATGCATGTTTGCCCAATTACATCAGGTGCTCCAGGAAGACAGAGTATTTAATTTTCAAGTACCTGACGGGAAAATAGGTGTTTGCTAAACATTTTTAAATGTATATAAACGAGTTAAAGAAGAAAAGTATAAGCAATAGGGTATCCTAGTTAAAATAAGGGCTAAATGATCATGTCATTGATGGTAAAATTGTTCTGCTTTTCTTTTTTCTTTTTCTTGAGCAGGTTGGCTTTGATAACAAATCACATTTTATGTTTTCAATAATTTTTTGTGGCTTAGTACTGAGGTTCATTAGAGTCTGTTTCCTTTCTTTACTGAACAAAGACCAGAGATTTTCACTCAAATGCTGACTCATTCCTTTGTGACATTTAAGCCATCTCACTGGTGACAGGGTTATCAGCAGTGTTTTTAATTCTTGTTTCTGTAGGTGGCGCTAGCTGCACATGTTAAAATCAAATCTGGCTAAGAATTAATCTCGCTCAGAAATAATTGAACATCCATTTGCTTTTCATTCCTTCTCTGAAGCTTTATGCTTCTTATTTATTTATCCTTTGAGAATATCCCTAAGCAGTGTTCCAGAGCTCTTGAACCAAGGCAATTCATTAAAACCGGGTCCTTTAGCAAGAGATACAGTATCTTTGGGTAATTCTGGCTTTAAAGAAAAGAAAATATTAAGACTAAAAAAGCTTCTATTATTTATAGTGGTTCTGAATCTATTACACTGTAGCATTAATTTTAAAAACTCACATCTAGTTAAATGCACAATTCTAGTTATTTATATCCATGGCAGTATGAAGATTCTAGCATTTCGTATTTTATATTTTATGCTTACTCTTTCTGTAGGCTTCCCATTGTACTTCTAAGTAAAAACCCTGACATCTATCCACTTCCCTTTTTCAAAATTAATTTTGTATTATTAGTGTGAGGGTTTGACACTATACTTGGGACAATATTTTATATTTGAAAAAATAAAACAAGGATTAAAGGTGAGCGTGCTGTGCCTCACCCATGAGTGCAAGACCTAAGCAAACCTGGCAGTGAGCTCAGGGTAACAGAGTACCTAAGTCAGCGCTCTCTGCTTCCCTTTTCAAAATCTATTCATTCCCCATGGTTACACACACACACACACACACACACACACACACACACACAGATGAGCATGCACTGTCTACTTGTAAAGTATAATCAAGAGAACTACATTGGATATATGGAGAGCAGTGTAACCAATATTCTGTGTGTGACACTGGAAGAAGATGAGTGACATATCTGTACAGTGGGAACCTGTGTCGTGGTAACCCAGGGCCCTCTGCTTAGGACTCCATGCTCAGTGTATCATTCTGCTTCTGATGAACTGAAATTCACAATAATGTTAAATATAACATTTCATTTTTTCACTGGTCCCTGTTGATTTTTCAAAACAGGAATGTTTCTGTCTACAGGCTTATTCACTTTAAGAACAAGTCACAGGGCCATTGTGGAGAATTGCAATAGATGCCATGTCCTATGTGACCATCTTCAAAGCCTTAAGACTGGATTGGATGGACAGTCACTGAGAAATTCCCCTGAAAATGGCCCCAGCGCAGGGCCATGCCAATGGTCCATGCATGTGGCAGTCTTCTGGGTATAGCCTCAGCAGAGGGCAGCTGAACACCCTGCTTCCAGCCTTCTCTCACTCAGGTTTCTAAGTGCGAGCTCAGCATGCTCATACTGGGAACTGTCTTGCTAAAGGTCTTTGACCCTTTTCCAGAAATATCCTTACCACCCCCCATTGCATTCATTTCCCCAAAGGATGCCATCTGGAGCATATTTCCTCATAGATGGAGGATATTTCCTTGCAGTTCTTCTAAGTGAGATAAGACAAGAGATAGAATCAGGGCTGGCCAAATAGATCAGTCAATTAATGGGCCAGGAGTTCCATCCCTGGGCCTACCATGCTGGCCCTACCTTTAGGGAACTTTGAGATGGCGATTGAGACTGGGCGTGGTGGTGTGCACCTGTAATCCTGGCACTTGGGAGGCTGAAAACAGGAGGATCACTAAGAGTCCAATCTACGTAGTGAGACCATGAACATCCTGTAGACCTTGTCCTACATACATACATACATACAGAGAGAGAAAGAGAGAGAGAGAGAGAGAATCAGAGAGAGAGAATCAAATCACTTATGTATTTAGCTTAGTGCAGTCCTAAAATGCTTCAGTAAATGGGACGGTTTGAAATCTGGAGCTGAAACTTGGAACTATGCTCCTTCTACATAGAGAAGACTTTATCAGCTGTTCACATGTCTATGTTCATCAGAAAAAGTAAATGAGTCTGTGCCTAACATGAGTTCTTCTAAAGATATAAAATTAGATCTGGGCCCCAAATCTGAGCCTGCTGCTGCACTGGTTCCTGCCTTGAGTTCTAGATTCCTCTCCAGGTGCATCTCCCATGGCTCCAGGGGCTTATCTCCTGCAGCTATGTATATTATCATATTTATTTGATAGAGAACTTCCTCTGTTCCAGCTTTCCAAGAAATGCTTTGCCAGGGTCGCATATAGACAGAACCCCAAAGACCATGCATGGGCTTGGCTCAGGAGAGCTTCTAAGACCACACCTGCAAAATTCAACATGATAGAATTTCCTAGCCTTGCCCTTCAAAGAAACTAGAGTAGAATTTAGGTTCAAATCCTTCTTATGGAGAAGCAGTTATGTTCATTGATTCATTACCCATTTAATACTTATTTGTGGTTCCTGCTACAGAAATGAGATTTAAGGCAAGGAGGCTTATATGAGGCATTCTCTAGTGTTGACGACACTGGTGGCTGGAGCTAAGGAAGAGCCAAACTTTCAAGTGACCTGTCCAGAGAAAGGAAGAGATTATTTAAAGCTTATTACACTTGCTAGCATCCCGTTAAAGCATACAGTCTATATTTTGAGGTTATTTTCAAGGGATGATGTTGAGTATTTCAGAGCAATTAGGTTTATAGCAGACAGGAACTGTGGAATTTGCACATTCACTGTAAACTGAAAATCAAGGTAGCAAGGATGTAGCATTCACTTCCTCTGGCCAGGCTGTGGTGCTCATGAGCCAGTGTGAGAGCTGGGCTTTGCTCGGAAGTCCTAAGATTAATACTGTCTGGGCACAATCAGGTCTGCTAATTTTATCACAATGTATTTACTTACCGTGTCTGTAGGTGAGCAGGGAAACTCACAGGATTGGAGGCCAGTAAACCACTGCTAACTCACTAGTTTCATTATGATGGCTTAGAACAATTGTCAATCCCAGTTAATTTCAGATGTAAGTTAACAAACATCTGAAAAATAAAAACTGGGAGAGAAAATGGTTTGAGTCCTTGTAGGCATGTAAGAATAGCGTGTGCAGGGGTAGACTACGCAGGTTAGTGTTTTGTATTGTGTGTAAAATTACATTGCTTAATTGTTTAATATTGTTCTGATAGTAATGTTTCTAATTTTATACATTCATTTAAAAATAGGTAAGATAACAAAGGAAGGTAATATAGAAATATTTGGGGGATAGGAGCCTAGTAATCAGCATTTCTCTGGAAATATGCACCAAAAATCTATCTCCTCTTTAATGAAAGCACTGAGCAAAGTGCCCAGACTCTGTGTGATTTTCATTTCTGTCCACTCTTTGGTTCTGTTACCAAAGCAGAGGGCAAAAAGGAGCCTACAATGTGGTGTGCTCTTTTCATGGAGAGGGTGCTGCTGAGCCTGGGGGCTCCTAGTCAGTGAACAGGAGATTTTTTAAACTTAAATGTTCTCCAGACACAGAAAGGAGCAAAGAACTGTCAACCTCTCTCTGTCTCTTCCCCATCTCTTCTCTTTCCTCTATATTCGAATACATTTCCATAAGGTTATTAATATTTTCAAAACAGTTGCTTTTTGGACCCTGTTATGTTTTCCCTCAGAGATAGGCTTGGAAAATCTTCCCAGATCTTCCCCGTGTCTCTCCTCTGCCTCTGGTGTTTCTTCTTTCCCTTGATGGAGTGCCTGTGTGGGAGCTGCCACCTGCCTCCCATCCATGTCTCCCAATCTACCTGAAGACTTCGGGAGACAGAAAAGCAGCCCCTGCTTCAAGAGGGTGAACTTGTTACACAAGGTGCTTTCCTGGAGCAGTGTTACTCACCTGAGTGTGAACCATTTCTACAGGACTAGCTGCCTGTGTAGCTGCTGTGGCTTTTCTGTCAGGATTTCCAGAGGTTGTTTATCTCTTCCTGTGGCTTTTAATAGCTCTTGTCTTCACTCTAGTAAGAAGTTCCTCCTTCTGCTACTTCAAGTTGCTATTAAAATAAATACATAGAGGCCAGCCTTCACCTCTGCAAAGAAGAAAGGAGAGAGTGGTAGATTGAGGTGTAGAGAATTTCACTTCACACAGCTTTTAACAGTTTGAGGAAAGAACTCGGGAACCGAAAAGTCAATAGGACTCAAAGAATTGTCAACATACTTATATAAAGAAGCAAACTCATCCCCATCAACACAATTGAGCAGGGCTAACACTTGTCTGCAAAGAAAAGCTATTTCAGCTGTTTGCCAAAGTGTAAATCTATGAGTCACTTTATTTACCATCTTCACAGACACAGTATTATTAAAGTCTTTCAACTCCAGGGAATATTTTCAAGAAAATTTATTCCCTCTTGGGAAATTGTGAAAAATTTGGAATGGCACATTTTAACTAGTGAATATTAATGCAACCTTTCCCAGCTACTAATACAAGAAGCAAGTCCCTGTTTGTGAATATATTAAGGCACTGGGCCAGGATGTCTCGCATACGCACCATGAATTTCTTCTCTGTGACATTCATTTTAACGTTGGGACTTGGATGGCACTGTGATGACACCTAAGAGCAGAGCTGCACATGGTGAGCGTGCGCAGATGCGCCCATCCTCGGCTTCGTGAAAACCAGTGGCAGCGTTTGCTTCCAAATGAATGAGTTCAGAGTCCTCAGTTCCCTTTCGTGACATGCACCCATTCGAGGCTGTTAATCCTGTTGGAGCATGTTAAGCTGCTAGCAATGCTGAGCTGACTGCTTCGACATGTCCTATGTTATAATGTGGGAGTCTAATGAGTGGACTGGAATCAGATTGATTTGGTCAGTCCAGTGGTTTGGGAGTGAGGGAACTTAGATTTTTAGTCCTATGACTATTAATAACAAAACCAGAGAATCGTATATGGGCCTCATGCATTCTGTACTTTATATTGATACAACAATGGAGGAAAATAATGTTGTCTAAATGTAGGTTGCCTCAAAATTCATATGTTGAAACTTAATATTTGGTATGACAGTATTAAGCAGTGGGACTTTTCAGGATGGGATTAAGTTATGAAGGCTAAATCCTCATAAATAGGTTAATTTTTAAAATATTGATTTATTTTTCCTTTTTTAAAATTAATTTTACTGAGGAAAAAAATTGCAATGAGACAACTTCAAAACAGGTTGGTAGGAGAGCTATAACAATTAATGCATTGCATATTGTTGTCTTTGTAGTAGTCATTCATAGCACAGGATGCAGACATGATATCCTGTCCAAACACTATTAGTGCAAATCGTTCTTCTCATTGAACTAAGAGAAAGTAGCTATATATCTATCCAAACTATTTTGCATATGCAGATATGAAATGGTCCTTCATTTATATCACCTTCTTTTCTTTAGTTTTGTCAGAGATGGGTATTCCATTGCCATCCAAATATTGTAGATGAATGGATTTAGCAAAATATTCCAATATAGTCCAGTAGTCCACAACAGTAGTGGGTTATCCACAGGACTATCAATGTCTGGATCTGATGACTTCAACCTTCCACAGCTCAGCATATTAACATGGCTTCATTTTTCATACCTCATTTCTATACTTTTCTGCTGGTTGGTTAAGACCAAGATAAAGCAAGACCTATACACCAAGAATGTAACTATGTAACTTTTGTATCTGACATGGTCAGTCAAGTCCTCTCGGGACTTATCTCGAAACTCTGTACTGCAGTTTGTAGATCCTTTGTTAGTATCATCCTTGTGGATGAGTCACGGCCATTTCTTGACCAATTTGCTCTCTGTGAAAGCCTGAGAGAATGTTTTCTTTCCATGTGACTCTCTTTAGGCACATTCTGCATCACTGATCGCATTCCTCTGTGGTCCCATAATCTCCTTGATCAGAAAATTTGGGACACAACTGAGTTGCATGATGGTACAGTATAGGTTCTCCTATGTCCTGAGTCCTCACTAACCTTGGAAATCTAGGGCCAAAGTGTTGGCTGTCCTTGCAACCCTTCCTTTTCTCTAATTTTTGGTCTGCAAATTTAGGCTGTTAACCCTCCAGAATAGAAGCTTATTATTCCCCTACAACATATGCAGATGGATTTAACCTCATTTTTTTTCTGAACATTAAATATCTTAGGCATGAAGAATGGTCATCATAAACAAATCAACTAACAACAAATGTTGGAGAGGCTGTGGAGAAAAAAGGACTCTTCTCCACCACTGGTGGGAATGTAGACTGATGCAACCATTATGGAAATCAGTGTGTAGTCTCCTTAAAAAACTAGGACTGGAAATCCCATTCAAGCCGGCTATCCCCCTACTGGGAATTTTCCCAGAGGAACTGAAAACATCATATTATTGGGATATATGTGTACCTATTTTATAGCAGCACAATTTGTGATAGCCAAATCTTGGAAACAACGAGCATGCCCATCATCTGAAGAATGGATGAAAAAGATGTAATATTTTAATACAATGGAGTATTACTCAGCCATAAAAAGTAATAAACTGAAAGCCTTCATATATAAGTGGATGCCACCTGAACATATAAGTGAAATAAACCAGACCCACATGTGTAAATGTCATATAGCCTCCCTATCATATAAAACTTAAAAGAAGAAACACAAATAGCAAGGTAATAGTATGTAACTATTTATTCATATTTTTTAATTTTTAAAAATTAAAAAGTTACTTCTTTATTTTATATAAGGTCTTGTTAGGCAGTTCAGACTCATAGTAATCCTCCTATCTCAGCCTTCCCAGTTCTGGGATTACAGGTATGTGCCATCATGCCCAGTTTTGGGGCAGGGATGGCTGTCCCAGAAGGTGGTCCCTAGGATCAAACCTGGGTCCTTGCACTTGCCAGGCAGGCACTTAGACCTCTGAGCTATCTCCTGAACCTCATGTATAGGTTTAGAACCACTTAAAAGGATTGGAGGACAATAGCCTTTCCTTTTCCCCATTAGAGGGCACATCAGTAAAACACTGACTTTCAGGTAAAAAGCAGAGCGCTAAATCTGCTGGCAACTTGATCTTGGCCTTGAATCCTTCAGAACTGTAACAGCTTTGTTGTTGATACTTTAACCAAGTGAATGCATTTTGATGCAGCACCAAGGATGGGTGAAGATGCAGGTGAGGAGTTTCGCATAGCTCCCCCACTGCCTGAGTTCTGAGCAGGGTTGGAAGACAGAAGTATGTGCGTGGAAGTAGGTCACGCGTGAAGAATGTTGCATATCATGGTAAGGAAATTGGATTTTATTTTATAGGCACTTAGGACACACTAAGATTTTCAAAACTTATTTTGAAAGAAGTTTTGAGCTATATAATATGAGACATGAAAATAGTGCACAATCAAATACTATTACCTAGATTTCTCTAATGTCACCATCTGGCATGGCCATTATAATTTAGTTTTTGTGATAATGGGGACTGAGCTCAGGATTTTGTGCTTGCCAGGCAGGCACTTACACAACTGAGCTATATCCCCAGACCCCGTTATAATTATTGAAATGAAATTAACATTAAATCATTAAACTTTGTTTGGAGCCAAATCTCTTTTCCTGCTAATATTCTTTTCTTTTTTAAATTTATCTTAAAGAGAAAAGAAGTAAAATAAAAATTTAAAACGAGATAATAGGAGAGTAATAATAGTTAATAGATTGCATATTATTATCTTCAGTTGCCCAGCATATAAGATATGTGCATTTAATTGGACTCAATCTAGGGCACCATATTGCTTTTAACCTTTTTGTTTCCTTGGTATTCTTTAATCTGTGACAGTGTTTGAATCTTTCTTTCTTTTTTTTTTTTCATTATTTAGAGAATACTTTATTAGTTTCTGTAATCAAACCCACGTAGATAAGACCTTACATATTTAATACAGTGCATTACCCCTGTACAAATGGGAAAAAAAATTAAGTTTTAACGTTTCTTGACCAATATGGCTGTTAATTTCTGTACAATGCCAACTCAACACGGTAAACTGGGATAACTTTTTC
>PVKA01011638.1:0-60223 GCA_004027165.1 Ctenomys sociabilis | reverse complement strand
CACACACACACACACACACACCACTGACTGACTGAATCCCTCCTCTACTAGGGGTGCCTTGTTGTGTGACTTCTGAGTGGAGCCTGAGTCCTGAGCTCTGGGGTGCAGAATCAGCCTTGTGTCTCTGACTTTTTCCCTGAGGCTGGGCCCAGCTGTTTGCTGAGTTCAAGGAAGCTCAGCTCCCTGCTTCCTGCTAAGCCAAAGGGCTGGGCTTCCACAGGCTCTGTAGAGGGGTGGCCCATTGCTTCCTGTGGGGCCTGTGCAGCTGAGGGCCTTGTCTCCCATTCCCAGGCTGGGGTACTGTTAGGAACCCTCAAGCTGTTGTCAGATTCTGGGGAGAGGTAGCAGCCAGGCCAGTATTAGAGGTATCCTTAGAAGACCACACTGCTGGTCTTGGTGTCCTTTGCTGGTTTCATTGCACCGAGGCCAGAAGCACAGGGAGGTTGGACCTGGGACATCAGGCCCAGTGCCCAATGCTGGTTATCAGCAGATGTCCTTGGAGCAGAGACCCTGGCACATACTGCCTCTGGACATGGGTAGGTGCTCAATTCTCTGCTGAGTGAGATAGATAAGGTGCCTGTCTTGGGGGTCACTGACAGGACTTTCATAGTGGCTATTTCTGTAGGAGGAGTTACCTGTTCCCCTGGGATGGGACACCCTGAAGGTTGCCTGGCTAGTGCTCCAGCTCTGCAAGCCATCCCTGGGGAGGAAGGTGTGGCCCCACACACTAGTCCCTTAGTCAGCATTCAAAATGAGACAGCTAGCAATTGGCCCTGATCTGTGAAGAGACAGGGAAAGGCCTGCCGGGAGGTGGTATGTTGGTGTGCCTGTGCCCAGAGACTGGGGGAGCTCCTGGATGGGGGGCGTGGCCTGCAGTCTGGTGTCTGACCTGGCCTCTGTGCTTCTCCTGTGGGGCTGTGGGATGTAGCACTGACCATCAGGCCTGATGACTTGGGGCATGGTGGGGCTGGGCAAGGTCACTGTGGTTAAGGATTGAGTGTCCAGGAAGCAGGGCTGGGGACAGGATGCCAGTGCAGGGGTTGGGTTGTAGAGCACCCAAGTGTGTGGAGCAGTTGGGCAAGACTGAGGCAAAGGGTGACAGGGTAGGTGGCACAGGGCCAGTCTGAGGGCCTTCTTCGTGTGGCTGCTGGAGGTCTTGGGAAGGGAGCACCCAAGGATGTGAAATGAGCCTGGCTGGGTGCTGCTTATGGTTATGTAGAAGGGAAACTGAAGCAGGGTACCTGGGGGTGGGGCCACTGAGAGCTCCAGAACCCAACACCAGGGTGATGTGTGAGTCATAGTTGAGTTCTTGTGTTCTCAAGTCACATCCCTCGTCCTTGAAGGACTGGACACCAGGCCTTGTGCTGGATGTGGTGGGCAAGCATCCAGTGGACGTCTGCAGCCTGCTCCTGGACTGGACTGTGCACTCTCACCTACAGGTTTCAGGCCATGGAAGTATATTGGCAGGAAGCTCTGGGCATCCTGGCTTGGCCCCACTCAGCACCCTAGGTGTTGGCATGGCGCCCTGTGTTGTCCTGTGTTGGGTTGGGTGTCCAAGGCACGCCTGCTGGGGCCTGGAGGGCAGAGTGCAGCTATCCGGCTCTCAGAGGAGGCCTGGAAGATGCCATGCTCCCTGTCCCTCTGGCCCACCAAAGGAGACTCAGTAAAGGGGGACCAAGGTCAGCTCTGCGCTAGTTCCTTGGGACAGGCTCCTACTATGTTCTTAGTTCCCGGTACCTGACCACCCGCAGCCAGGCAGCTCATGTCTCTTGTCCCATCTCAGTCATGCGCTATCCTCCAGCTCTGGGGTGGCAGGCAGTGAGGGATGGAAACGCTGTTCCTGTTGGCCCAGGAGGCGATTTCAAAGCTCCCGGCTGGGGAGATGGCTCAGTAGAATAAGTGCTTCCCCGGCAAGCAGAAGGGTCTGAGTTCAGTCCCCAGTTTCACAAAAAAAAAGAAGCTCCCAGCTGAGGAGTGTGTCGGGGCTCAGCCCAGCATCAGGTATGGCTGGGTCCAGACTTTCAGCAGTGCATGCAGTCACAGCTGCTGTGGTGGCAGTGCCTGGGGAGGACGCTGACAGCCCTACACCTGGCTACAAAGTGAAGGGCAGCCCAGCCACGAGCACAAGTTGGGTTGTGGTTTATGGGTCATCTGCTCACTCACTGCAGCTGCGCCTCTGGTCCCTGTCACCAGGCTGGATGGGCACTGTGCCCCAGAAACTTCTCCCTAGAGAGCCTGGGAGCATGGTATGGTAGGCTCATGGAGTGTGTGAGGTGTGCTGCAACCTGGCTGAGCACCGCATGGCTCCCCGCGCACCCCAGGGTGCTGAGCGTGTTAGGTGGGGGTGGAGAGGATGTCCTGGGCGCTGGGTGCTGGGCAGCAGCACTGGCCTCCACCTGCCCGTGTCAGGAGTAGCTCCAGCTGTAGCAGCCATGAGGCCCCACATAACGTGGTGCCCCTGAGGACAGAGTCATCCTGAGAGTGGCTGCTGTCCCATTTTACAGATGAGGAAGCCACATGTACCAGGCAGAGCAGCCTGGCCTACTCCAGGCAACTCACCTTGACTGAGCTGTTCCCAGACGTCTCCATGGTCAGCTCCTCCTCCTCCTTGACTGTGGGGCTCAGTTGTGTCCTGGGCACCTCTGCTGGCCCTGTAGAGGGGGTGCTATTTTTAGCTTGTGAGATCAGGGACTCTGAGGACACCTCAGGGCAGAATGTAAGGTAGGAGACAGTGGGAGGCTAAGGTAGGGGTGTGGGCTTGGCCTAGTGGTGGTGGCTCGTGGTGCTGATAGCCCCTCTCCACTGGGGCCACATGGGGGAAGAATAGCCCATCTGCAGGCTTCCCTGTGCCTCAGGGCCTGGCAGCCTTTCCCGGCTGGGGCTGGGGAGCCTGGCAGGACACAAGAAAAAGGTCTCATAGAGGCCTCTGTTCCTCTGCTGCCTGGGGCCCGGCCCCACTGACTGCTGTGTCCTCCAGGCCCTGTTTGTGCTCTTCGTGCTGGCCTATATCCACATAGTCTTCTCACGCTCCCCTGTCAACTGCCTGGAGCACGTGCGGGACAAGTGGCCTCGTGAGGGCGTGCTGCGTGTGGAGGTGCGGCATAACTCCAGCCGCACACCAGTATTCCTGCAGTTCTGTGAAGGCAGCGCCCAGGGCAACTTCCCTGGCCTGGCTGTAGAGCCCAGTGGCTTGGAGCTGAAGGAGGAGGAGGAGGAGGAGCTGACCATGGAGATGTTTGGGAACAGCTCAGTCAAGGTGAGTTGACTGGAGGCCCAGGGTGTGGCCCTTGGTGGCTTTACTTAGTGGAAGCTAGGCCTCCAGAGGAGAGCTGAGCCCCTACAAGGGGCTTGGGGCCAGGGCATGGCTGCTGGGGGTGTGAAGCCTCAGGCACTGGTGGGCCCCCCTACTTTGGAGTCCTGACCCTGCCCCCATCCCAAGCTGATGGCCCCCTTTGGCGATGGGCTTTGTGTTAGGTTGGGTCCTGTCCAAGGGAGGAAGTCCAGGAGTTGCCTTTGGAAGCAACACATACCCCACAGCTCCAGGACCCCATCTTCTGGGCCTGGCTGAGTCCCCCTGGATGTAATGATGCCTTATTCCTGGTCGCCTGCAGTTTGAGCTGGATATAGAACCCAAGATCTTCAAGCCGCCCACTGGCACCAAGGCCCTGAATGAAAGCCAAGAGTTCCCCTTCCCTGAGACACCCAGCAAAGGTATGGGTGTGTCCAGCCATGGAGGTGGGGTGCTACACCTCCCAGTCCCACTGACCAGCCTGTTTCCACAGTGTGGCCACAGGACGAGTACATTGTGGAGTACTCTCTGGAGTATGGCTTCCTGCGGCTGTCACAGGCCACTCGGCAGCGCCTCAGCATCCCTGTCATGGTGGTCACCCTGGGTGAGCCTGGCACCTCCAAGGGGTTCCTGCTGTGTGTGAGGGGGGCTGGGCACAAGCCCAAGCTTCCCTCCCTGACCCCTGCTCCTGGCCCACAGACCCCACACGGGATCAGTGCTTTGGAGACCGCTTTAGCCGCCTGCTGCTGGATGAGTTCCTGGGCTATGACGACATCCTCATGTCCAGTGTGAAGGGCCTGGCCGAGAGCGAGGAGAACAAGGGTGGGCCTGGGCTGGTCCGCAGCAGTGGGGTCCAGGGTTCTGGGGCTGGTGGGGGGAGCTCAGCACAGCTCACCGCCTCCCCACAGGCTTCCTGCGGAACGTGGTGTCAGGGGAGCACTACCGCTTTGTCAGCATGTGGATGGCTCGCACGTCCTACCTGGCTGCTTTTGTCATCATGGTCATCTTTGTGAGTGCCTTGCTGGGGGAAGGGGTGGGGCGTGGGGCTCCATTGGGCACCCCTGACCACCTGTCGGGCACCCGCTTGCCCCCTACAGACCCTCAGCGTGTCCATGCTGCTGCGCTACTCACACCATCAGATCTTCGTATTCATCGGTGAGTCCCGGCTGGCTGCAGGGTGTGGGGTGGGCTGGCCCCCAGGCCCTCACAGGCGGCCCTGTGCCCTGTGCCCGCAGTGGACCTGCTGCAGATGCTGGAGATGAACATGGCCATCGCCTTCCCTGCAGCGCCCCTGCTCACCGTCATCCTGGCCCTTGTTGGTGAGGACCCTGCCCACCTGCCTTACCCCATTCACCACCCCACCTACTCTCCAACCCAGCACTCTGTCCCCACAGGGATGGAGGCCATCATGTCCGAGTTCTTCAATGACACTACCACAGCCTTCTACATAATCCTGATCGTGTGGCTGGCTGACCAGTACGATGCCATCTGCTGCCACACGAACACCAGCAAGCGTCACTGGCTAAGGTGAGCTGGCAGGATGGTGGGATCAGGGTTGGGGTCAGTACAGGGACCCAGATTGGGCACAAGTTGTTCCCCAAATCCATGCCTTGACTGCAGGTTCTTCTATCTGTACCACTTCGCCTTCTACGCCTACCACTATCGCTTCAATGGGCAATACAGCAGCCTGGCCCTGGTCACCTCCTGGCTTTTCATCCAGGTAAGACCCCCAGGGCAGGGGCACCGTAGGTCATTGGCTGGTGGGAAAGGGGAAACAGAGGTCATGAGAAAGGGGGAGGAGATTGGGAAGCTCTTCAGAAAGAACCAAGATTCCAGTGACCTGCCTGGGTCCTTGACACTGAATGTTGGAGTGTCCAGAGTCTGGCAGGCTGTGGGTGTGGGAAGCCCCTCAGCATAGGCCCGGCGGTGGGCGGGGCCTCCCTTTGTGTTGGGGCTGCCGCCCACCTGACTCCCCCTCTCGGGTCTTGTCTTCCCCACCCCAGCATTCCATGATCTACTTCTTCCACCACTATGAACTGCCGGCCATCCTGCAGCAGATCCGCATCCAGGAGATGCTACTGCAGACCCCACCACTGGGCCCCGGGACCCCCACGGTGCTACCAGATGACCTGAACAACAATTCAGGCACCCCTAACACCACCTCGGACCCTGTTGGCCCGCCCCTTGCCCTAGGTCCTGGCTCAGCTGGAACCAGCGGGGCCCCTGGGCCTGGGGCTGGACCTCCTGCGCCCAGTACCTTGGGGGCCATGGCTGCCTCAGTGGCCGCGGCGGCCGGAGGTGACCTGGGCTGGATGGCTGAGACTGCCGCCATCATCACTGATGCCTCCTTCCTGTCCAGCTTGGGCGCCTCCCTCTTGGAGCGGCGGCCAGCCAGACCCTTGAGCCCCAGTGGGGGCCCTCCTCGCAGCCCCCAGGACAGTGCCCCCCACAGCGACTCCATGGCACCAGACACAACCTCCCCAGTAGCCACTGGGGGTGGGCCCGTCCCCGCACCCAGGACCCCTGCTGACTCGCCCCCCGAGGTCGGGTCCTGAGCTTGGAAGCTGCCACCTGTCCCTGGTCCCAGCTGGCGAACATGACCTCGGAGCTCATGGTGGGGAGGCAGTCCCTGATGGGGCCCAGGCCCTCCCCCTCCCCGAATGCCCCCCTGGGCTCTGGCAGTGGCCTTGACATCAATCAGGTTTGGGAGGGCCGGTCCTCCCTGGGGCGCCAGCCAGACGTATCCTGCTAGAAAGCTATGTGTGGTGGTCTGAAGGAGAGGATGGCCACCGAAGGCTCTGGAAGGGCTCAATGGGAGGTGAGGGGCACTGTCCTAGGGCAGGGCTCAGCAGCAGGTGACAGGTGGGGAGCGGCTGAGTCGGGCCGTTGGGCTTGGCCAGCCCGGCTGCCAGGTGCTCCCCATGCAGTGCCTTCTCCTTGGCCGCCCCTCCCTGTACCCTACAGCTTGGGGTTCCCAGGTGTGGAGCTGTGCTGTGGGCACAGCTTGGGTCCAGGTGCCAATGTCATCAGCCAGGCACTCGGGTGGCAGCGGGAGCCAGGTGCTTGGTGAGGAGGGAGCAGCGTTCATTCCACTCTATTTAATTGCAGTGTACAAAATTGTGTTTGTATATAGAATAAACTGTCTGTGGACAGCGTCTGGTCTGCGCCTGGGCAGCAGTTGCATTCACCGTGCATCCTCAGGGACCCTCGCAGCCTGGAGCAGTCGCAGCGGCCTGTGGCAGGTGCCATCACCAAGCTGGGCCCTGAGCTCGCCACGCCGCAGCAGGGCCTGGCGCAGCCGCTCGCGCACAGCCTCGATATGTCGTTCCAGCTCTTCCAGCTCTCCAGGTCGCGGTGCAGGTGACTGCCCGTTGGAGCACAGCCACAAGGGGCCCTCTGGTGGCCCTGCCTCCCTGTCCTGGGCCACAGCTACTGCTGGCTCCAGCAGGAAGCGCACGCGGCGGCGCTCATTGTTCACGGCCCTGCGCACACGTTTCCAGCGCCTGGGACTTGTAGGGTCAGCCAGGGTAGCCTGCTGCTGCTCCTCGGGGCCACTGGGGACAGGACGGGGCCAGGCTAGGTCCCAAGGCACCTATTCCCCACCCGGGTCCTTTTGGAGTGGTAGACTGGAGCGCATCAAGAACCCTCCCTCAACCCTCGCTCACCTGGACTCCACCTCCAGCTTCTGTGCACCGGGTTGCTCTGTGTTGAGCGCGCGGTGGATTTTCTAGATCCCAGACAGAGCCAGGTGTGTTGGCAGCAGGCAGTGATGGCAGGTTGCCCCGCCCACGCCCCCAGCGCCCCCACAGCCGCCCACCTGGCTGGTGTGCAGCCAGTACTGCAGACGGTTGCCCCTGCGCATGCGCGGCAGCACCAGGCGATAGAAGATGTGCTCGCCCAGGGAGCTGAGGACAGCGCTGCCAAGGCCCAGACAGAGCAGCAGAAAGAGGCCAGAGAAGTGGTAGACGCCCATCTGGAGTGTCTGGGAGGCAACACGGGGCAGGGACTGTGCACCACGCGGGGAGGCAGAGGCACCAGGCCGAACTGGAGGGGGACCGCTGGAGCTACGGTTTTGTAGGACAGATGGGTGCACAAAAGCAGACTTGCACCCACATTGGGAATGATGGGAAATTGGGACCCTCAGCCAAGGCTCCGGGGCCCCTGCACCTACCACCAGCCCTGTGCCCCGGCCCTGGCCCACCTCTGTAACTGCAAAGACACGCTTTCCACAAGGCACCATCTTGTACCACTTGTCATGCAGCAAGTCAATAAAGCCCGAGGACTTGTAGCGGCTGATGAACTCAGACAGGTTGGAGGTGAGTGGCGAGTTTTGCGGCAGTCCGATGCCGTAGCCTGAGGGAGACCAGAGCAGTGGGAAGGGACCCTAGGGTTGGGGGGGGGGCTTCATCCCACCCCTGCCACTCACACTCTGGTACCTTCGATGGCGAAGGGCTTGCCCACGGTAAGCAGCTTGCAGTCAGGGTCGATGGACACCTCATAGTCCAGGAGTGACTTGTCCATGATGAAGGCATTGAGCTTGGGAGGGTCGCTCCTGCAGGATCCCCCAAGGGGTGAGTGTGCGAGGCCCTTCCCCAGGTCCCGCCCTGAGGCCCCGCCCAGGCTCACGTGAGCATGGCGACGCCACCAGGTGTGGTGGGTGCGCTGTGGCGCCGCATGTGCGCATGCATCTCCGGGAAGCTGGCCTTTATGTAGGCCTCCGCGCTGCTCTCCCACACCGTGCCGAAGCGAAAACCCTGTGGCGGTTGGTGCAGCTGTGGAGGGAGCAGGAGCGCCTTCAGTTGGAGCCAGGGCATTTCCTGCCCCCGCCCTCACCACGGGCCATTCCCAGATGTCACAGCCACCCCATCCTGAGGCCCTGCCTGGAATGAGACCCCTGCCCTCAACGCCTGCACGTGTATCTTGCCGCCTCGCCATTGCCCCAGGGCTCCCTTAGGGTGCCCCCGGAGCCCCTAACACCACCGCACAGACGTACCCTGCAACCCAACCTCCTGATGACTGTTTTGATCTGCTGCTGTGCACCCTAGCCCCCGTCCAGCTCAGGCATCCTGGCCCAGCCTGGGTTGCCCTTTTCTGCCCTACCTGCCCTGCCCTACCTGTCCTGGTTTCCCTCTGCTAACCCTTGGCCTCTTGTCCAGGAAGTCACCAAATGAGACTCGTGCTAAAAGTCCCCATCTAGCCAGCTGTGCTGTCCTAGGCCTGTCATCCCAGTACTCTGAGAGGCTGAGGCAGGAAGACCACAAATGCAAGCCCAACCTGGGCAATTTAATAACTTGCAAGATCCTGTCCCAAATTACAATAAAAAGGTCTGAGGATATAGCTCAGGAGTACAGCATCCCCATTCCATCTCTAGTAACGTAGAAGTACACACAGGGTGTTACACACCTGCCATCTCAGCACTGGGGAGGCTGAGACGGGAGAATCACTGTGAGTTTGAGGTCAATCAGCTAAATAGTGAGTTCGAGGCCAGGCCAGAGTACAGAGTACAATCTTGTTTGAAAAAATGCCAAAAGAGCTGGGTGTAGTGCTGAACACCTGTGATCCCAGCACTGGACAGACAGGCTGTGGCAGGATAACAGTCCAAGGCAGCCTGGGCTACATAGTGAGAACCCATCTCAAAAGAAAAAAAAAAAGGAGGGGGCCAAAGGGAGATGGCTCAGTAGAATAAGCGCTTTCTTGGCAAGAGCAAGGGCCTGAGTCCAATCCCCAGTTCCGCAAAACAAAAAACCCTGCAGCAATACTTCAATGCTACAGAACTCAGATTTAAACAGGCTGTGCTGGGGTGGGGGGTAATAGGAAAACAGGGCCCTGACTGACAGTCTCTGGAATATTCACAGGTGAAGCCACAGAATCTAGGACTCATTTCAGAATAACATACTGGTACTTTGTCCGCAAAACATATACAAAGTCGTGTACATGGGGATGCTGGCGCCATATGAAGGTGATTAGAGTTTGGCTAGGGAGGCTCGTAAAACATTATGAGATTCCCAGATTCTAGACTATTTGAAATTGTCATTAATGAGAAAATTCTGCATGGTGCATCTATCATCTCAGAAACTGGAAGGCTGAGGCAGGAGGATCACACATTCAAATATGACCTGGACAATAGAGCAAAACCCTGTCCCACAATAAAAACTAAAAAGGACCCTTTTGGCTCTCTGAGCAGCACCATGGCGGTAGGCAAAAACAAACACATTATGAAAGGCGGCAAAAAGGAGCCAAGAAGAAAGTGATTGACCCATTTTCTAAAAAAGACTGGTATGATGTGAAGGCCCTGGCGATGTTCAACATAAGAAATATTAGCAAAACACTCGTCACCAGAACTCAAGGAACCAAAATTGCATCTGATGGGCTCAAAGGTCATGTGTTTGAAGTGAGCCTTGCTGATCTGCAGAATGATGACGTTGCCTTTAGAAAATCCAAGCTAATTACTGATGTTCAGGGCAAAAACTGCCTGACTAGCTTCCACGGCAGGGACCTCACCTGTGACAAAATGTATTCCATGGTCAAAAAGTGGCAGACCGCCGGGCGTGGTGGTGCACGCCTGTAATTCCAGCACTCGGGAGGCTGAGGCAGGAGGATTGTTGTGAGTTCGAGACCAGCCTGAGCTACAAAGTGAGCTTAAGGACAGCCTGAACTGCATAGTGAGACCCTGTCTCAAAAAGACAAGAAAAAAAAAAAAGTGGCAGACCATGATCGAAGCTCATGTTCATGTCAAGACCACTGATGGTTATTTGCTTCGACTGTTCTGTGCTGACTTTACTAAAAAAAACACAACAATCGGATGCAGAAGACCTCTTTGCCCAGCACCAGCAGGTCGGCCAGATCTGGAAGAAGGTGATGGAAATCCTGACCCGAGAGGTGCACACAGATGTCCTGAAGGAAGTGGCCAATAAACTGATTCCAGACAGCACTGGGAAAGGCATAGAAAAGCCTTGCCAGTCTATCTACCCTCTTCATGATGTCTTTGTCAGAAAAGTAAAAATGCTGAAGAAGCCCAAGTTTGAATTGGGAAAACTCTTAGAGCTTCATGGTGAAGGTAGGAGCTCTGGAAAGGCTGCTGGGGATGAGACTGGAGCTAAAGTTGAACGAGCTGATAGATATGAACCACCAGTCCAAGGGTCTGTTTAAGATCCAGATTTTTAATAGTGATAGAGTCCTATTTATGGAAAAAAGTGGGGGGCTGGGAATGCCCGTAGACCCAGCATTTGGAGGCTAAGGCAGTAGAAGATTATCACAAATTTGATAGAGGCTACAGAGTGAGACCCTAGCTTAATCAAAGGCTACGGATCTGTGGGAAGGCCCTGGATTCCATCCCCAGTAGCCGGGAGCAGGGAAGAGGAATAAGCCATGGCTCACCCCTCTTCCTCCATCAGCCTCCATGGCTCCCATCCCCTTGGGGTCAAAGCCTAGGTGCTCCCTACAGCCCATAGGGCCCTGCGTGGTCCACCCTGCCACCTCCCTGCCTGCCTTTTCTGCAACTCCTGTGTCCTTGATTCCACTCCAGCCACAAGGTCTCCTTGCTGCTCTGTACGGCTCAGAGCTCGGTCCTCTCCAGGGCTTTGTGCAGCTGCACCCTGCCTTGCTTCAGACACCCACACACCCACTCCGTTAGTGCCTTGGGGGAGTCAGGGAGACCTCCATGAGCAACTCTGTTTTAGAATGTTTTGTTTTTTGAAAGAGGGTCTCCATATGTAATCTGGAAAGGCCCTAAATGCTAGGTAGGGGTGTCTAGATAGCTCAGTGGTCTAAAGTGCCTGCTTAGGCAAGCTTAGGCAGGTGTAAGGGGCCACGGTTCAATCCCTAGCACCAGAAGTCATGTTAGTCCTGCCCTTCAGAGCAGGCTGAGCCAGCCAAAAAAACACTAGGCGATCCTCCTGCTTTAGCTCTGAGAGCTGGAATGACATGGGCTGTCCACAGAGCAGGGCACACAGTAGGTGCAGGGTGTGGCTCGGGCAGAGTGCTGGCCTAGCTTTCCATCCACCTGGGTAACCCCATGCAGCCCACATCCTCAGGCCCACCCACCTTAGGGTCGTGGATCCCTGACAGCTCCTCGAACGTCTTGTCTCCGACCATGACAGCGGCCAAATTGGCCGTGTAGCTGGATAGCACAAGCAGGCAGAATATGGCCCAGAGGTTCATGAGGAAGCGCCCGGTGGGGCACTTGGGAGTCTTGCTGGACACCGTACGGCCAAAGAGGATGGCATAGCAGAGATTGAGCGCAGAGGAGTAGGAGAAGACTGTGCTGCGGTTGCGGCCGCGTGGCGTGAGGCCATAGGGGCTGCGCCACTCGTACAAGGTGAGGAAGAGTGCGGTGAGGTGCAGGGCAGTGAAGACGCCCAGCCACATGGTCCAGTGCAGAGGCCACATGAAGGCGCCGATGGGCGAGGCTGTGTCGCGCGTGCGCACCATGATGCCCAGGCTGGTGGAGAAGAAGGGGCTTGTGAAGTCCACTACACGCGAGCGCGCTGAGTTAATGCTGAAGCTGGTGACCGCCATGTGTGCTGTGCCAGCCAACAGGTCGCCCACCAGTCCAGTCCAGCGGCCATCGCGCAGGGCGCCGTACTTGCCGTCACCCACGATATACAGCTCGAAGTCAAAGGGCGTGTCCTCAGCCAGCTGCTCCAGCAGGTCCATGCAGTAGCCGTAGCAGCACTTGCGCAGGGTGCGTGGCACAGAGCCGTTGGCCAGTGCAGCAAACAATGTGTCCAGTGTTGCTGAGTTGTTGGTACCTGGGTCCAGGCACAGGTGCCCGGCTGGGCACTGCCCGTCTTCATCAGGCTCCCGGGCAAACACAAATGGGTGCTCTATCAGTGTCACCACGCGAAGCTTGGACCTGGCCTGCGTGCCAGGTGGGGGGAGGGGGCGTGCAGCCACTGTGCCTGCCTCCAAATCCAGGTGCCCATCCCACCAGCTGCCCACGGTGGCCCAGGCTGGAGTGCCCAGCGAGTCCTGGCGGAGGCTCCACACCCTAAACCGCCGTGACATGTGCACTTGCGAGGTGGCCGTCACCCACACTGGCCCTGTGAGGCCCTGGAAGGACGTGTTGGCCAGGAACCTGGGGTGAGTGGGCAGGGTCACACTGGCATCTCCCTAGGTATCCTGGTTCCCACAGTGGGAACCACAGTTCCCCATCCCCCTCTTGCTAAGGACAACTGTCCCCATATGGGGGTGATCACTGGGCCACCAACCTCCATGGGGTCAGGTCTGGCTACACAGGGGCAGTCACACTTAAGAGGATACTCCTTAGCCCTGACTTTTTATTTATTATTATATTTATTTTTATATCTTCTTTTGGCAGAACCAGGGATTGAACTCAGGCCCTTGTGCTTGCCAGGTAAGCGCAACACTGAGCCATCTCCCCGGCCCCTATCTTTATTTCTTTAAATGTGTTTGGTTGTTGCAGGGTCTCACTATGCAGCTTGGACTTGTGATCCTCCTGCTTTCAGCCTCCCCAGTGCTGGGATTACAGGCATGCACCACCACAATGGTCATAAAACATGACCTTTTATTTTGAAATAGGGTCTTGCTAAATCACTCAGTTGCCCAGGATGGCCACAAACTTGCAATCCTCTTGCCTCAGTCTCCCAAGGGGCTGGGATGATGGCTGTGCACCACCACCCCTGGCTATCAGTTGCTTTTTGTGACCCCAAGGGAGAGGTGGCTGTATAACGGGGGTCTGGATCCCTACCCCCACCCCAGCAGACCCATACTCACCTTGCCAACAAGCGCCCCCGGGACTCTGGCCCTGCCGGCTGGAGGTTGTCACAGCTGACAGCAGCTGGGAGCAAGGCACGTTCTGCCTGCTCTTGGACAGCACTGCCCAGTGCCTGGACCACCAGCTCCACAGCATCATGGATGGCGGCCTCCAGTGGAGGGCGAGCCACCTCGCCCAGTGCCAGCAGCCCCAGTGGCAGGCTGTCCGAGGCGGTAGGCAGTGTTTCTGGAGAAAGTGGTGTGCCCAGGAGCCAGTGGGGGCCATGTGGTGCGGTCTTTAGCACCTGGCTGGCACGGACCACATCACAGCCCAAGAGGACAACTGTGGAGACCAGTGTGTCCCCTCCCATGGGTGTCCCCAGGACAGCCAGGCGTGCCCCTAACCCTGCATCCCCAGTGTCCGGCCGGCTCAGGTCCAGCACAAGTCTCGGGGCATGGCCAGCCCGGCTTGTCCAGAGAGCAACCAGGCTGCTGGGGTCTCGGACCCGGCAGAGTACCAAGCCCACGTCCTCCCAGGCGTGTGCTTGCAGCACGTCCACCAGCACATCCAGTAGTGTCTCCAGGGGGCTGGCCCAGTCCAGCTGCAGGTGGAACGGTGTCTGGGAAACAGGTGGTCACATTTAGGGTCGATGACCTCACCAACTCTTAGGGATTCTTAGGACCCAGCTTCTTCGCCCTTCCTCTGTGGAGACTTCCCCCTTCTCTGGGCAAAATCCCCGCTCCCCCTAAGTCCCCCCTTCCCTCCGCCACTCCCACCACCCCAGGCTTGATCCTGTCCCTGTCCTCACTGGCCTGGGAGCCCGGCTAGCGCTGAGGGTCACAGCTGCAAGAGGACAAGCATTCCTGAGCACTTCTGGGCAGCCCTTCTCAACAGGCTTGGGGCCCTCTGTCCAGCGCTCAGGGACCTGTTCTCAGCGAGGGGAAGGTTTTCCAGACACTCCTGGGTGGGGATGGAGGCCTGCACGCTGGGATACACAGCTCTGTCTCAGGCCAGGATCCCAGGCCTCTCTCAAGGGAGGCCCAGGCAATGCAGTGCCAGTAATTGGCTGCAGAGGGCGCCATAGGCCAGGGGTTGGGTCATTTCCCTAGACCTTGGGGTGGTGGTTGGGGGAGGCGACAGAGGACCCCAGCGCTGAACGTCAGAGCGAGGGGCCGAGGAAAGAAGGGAGATGGGTGGTACTTGGTGGCTTAAACCCCCGAAATGAGCCGGGCACTGGGTCTGCTTTCTGGCCCTGGCTTGGATGTCTCCAGCCCAGTGTTCCTATTGGGATCCTGCCTTCCTATTCATGAATCTGGGTTCCGGGTGGGTCCGGAAGGGATTTCTTCCCAGGACCCACGGGGGAGGCAAATGAAACTGTGGGAATGTCAGTTCGCCCTGGGGACCCAAAGGGCCCTCGAGGCTGTAGGGTAGGAGGATTATTGGGGATGCAGGGCTGGGAGAAACCCTAGAAGTCCTCTACAGAGAGAGGTCAGGACCCGCTCAACCCCAAACAACATCCTCTGGAGAGGAGGGGAACCCGCCTGCCCTCCCAGACAAGGGCAAGTCCTGGGGGAGGACAGGGGACTGCACGGAAAACCCGGGGACGCCCGCCCTGGGGCGCACAGGCATCTGGCGGGGTTCTCGGGTGCGTGCCATCCGCGCATCCCGGGCACCACGGGTCCCCCGGCGCCAGGATCCGCATGGAGGCACCCGGCGTCCAGCGAATCGAGACCCTCGCACCCAGAGGGAGCCCCAGTACCTCCCACCTCCCACTCCCCGATCCCCGTCCCCGCGCGTTCTAGCCGCGCCGTCCGCGCGTACCGGGGCGCCGAGGGGTGCGCGCGCCTCGCGCCGCAGCAGGCTGAGCACGGGGGTCTCGGTGGCGGCCGCCAGAAAGTGGAGCTGCAGGAGCTCTGGCCGCGCCTCGGGGAAAGCGAGTAGGGCCGCCACGCCCGGAGCCGCCAGCGCCTGGCACAGGCCGCGGGCCAGCGAGGCGGGATCGCGAGCTGGGGACCCGGCCACCGCCAGCTCCAGGCTGAGATTGTAGGGTAGCCGCTGCGTCAGGGCGGCCCGGGCCAGGGCAGCGCGGGCGCGGGCGCGGACGGAGGGCGCGCGGGGCAGGAGAACCCCCAGGCGCACGGAGCCCCCGACGCGCGCCAGGACGCCGCACGGCTGCGGGTGACCGCGGGCCGGCTCGGTCCCCAGAGCCAGTACTAGGCCGAGCCACAGCGCTCGCACAAACTCCATGGCAAAGTTGCTGGCCAGAGCCGGGCTCCGCCGTGGGGCCACGGTGCAGGAGGGGACCGCCCCTGAAGGCTGCGCACTCCTCGCTGTCCGTTACTCCCTCCCGCTGCCCGACTGCAGGTCCTCAGCGCCAGCAACCTGCCAGAAAGGAGCGGGATCCATGCCCAGAGTTTGGCGATGGGCACATCGGGCAGGAAAGTGTGTCATTTTATTATTTATTTATTCATGAAACAGGGCCTAGCTATGTAGTTCAGGCTGGCCTCCAACTTCCTGAGATCCTCCTGCCTCAGCCTCTCTAGTGCTAGTCTGACAAGTTTCATAGCCCCATTAACAGGGAAAGATTCTGTAGAAACTGCCCCCATATCCACCAGTTCTCCAAGATTTCAGACCTCCCAAGTTTACCATTCTGGGAAATATTACCCATTGCTCAGACAAGGCTAGCTGAGGCCTGAGCTCACATTTATTTCCATTTTCAATGAGCAATCTCTACAACCCATGAGTGTGTTCTAGCATTGAATTTATTCTGAGGAAACTGAAGTAGGCATGTCTGATGGCAGCATATAGGGTAGATCCGCCCTCCAGACGTAAGTAACTTGGAACACAGAGCACCTCTTCACACATGGCCTACCCACGGCCACGTTCATCTATGCTTATCTCCAGGATTTCTTTCCCTCCGTACACATCAGCCCCTCTGTAGCTGCTGATTGCTTGAAAAAGGGCTCACAGCCCCAAGCTTCCTGTGCCCCGCCCACTCCCAGAACCCTTGGGTGGTCCTGGCACACAGTAGGTGCTCAGGGGACATAGCCAGTGGCATGGGGAGCAATGGACCTGCTCCTGCCATCAGCTCCCTGCAGGGTAGCTGGAATTCCCTTCATCAGTCCTTGGGTTGGGGAATGAGCACGGCGAAGCCCCTAGCCCCGGTATGTGAATCTCCTCTTGGAGCCAGAATAAGAAAACATTCCACTATGCGAGGACACCAGCTGCTAGCAGCAAAATAGATTGGGTTTTGGGATGATGTCCCTGAGGGTTAGTGGCTTGGATCCAGGGGACAGAAGGGCCACCTTGTCTAGCCATAAGGTTCTTGGGGCCCACTGGGCCATCAGTAGGAGTCCTCAGAAACTGGGACTGGTGAGGCCAAAGACATAATCAGTCCCTCAGGGAGTCATTCAGCAAACTTTGTGTGTGTGTTTGTGTGTATGGCTGGCTCACCCTGGGGTGGGGCTGGTGCAGCCTGTGGTGGGGATCAAACTGGAGTCCCTATGTTTGCCTGAGCTGGCGCCTTACACTGCTGAGTTATCTTGCCAGCATTCAACAAACATTTGCATGTGCTGTTTCTGGGAATGCTGAATCCCAGCCCTTCCCGCTCTGGGCCTCAGTTTCCCAACCAGTGTAAGGGCAAAAAAGTAATTCCCAGTGTCAGCCGCCATGAGCAAGTAGGCATATAGGTTTTCTAATGTTTTATTATGATAATATACACAAAACAAACTTTGCCTTTATTTGTGGGGCTCAGGTTTAAACTCAGGACTCAGACTTTTTTTTTTCCATTTTGTGTACTTGGTACAGGGTCTCACCATGCAGATCAGACTCCTGGAGATCCTCAGTTTTCAGCCTCCCCAGTGCTGGGATTACAAGTGTGTGCCACCACACCTGGATTCTGTCGCCAGCTCAGTATGCCCCATGGGCAGGGCCAGTTCGGCATGTGGGTAGAGGGGCTCCCAGCTAAGTTTGCCTTATATCTTGGAAGCTTGAGACTTGGACTTTTCAGTGTTGCTGAAACTGTTAGGACTTTGGCAGCTCTTACAAGGTGGACTAAAATGTCTTTTACATAAATGCATATGCATGAATCTTTGGAAGGCCAGAGGCAACATGTCATGGTTCTGTTATACAAGGTTCAAGTTATACAAATGTTTAAAAATGTCTATGTACCTGGAAATTGGCTTAAAAAGTATATCTAGTTGCCAAGTTGCCAAGGGGTGGATTGTATTAGTTGGCATATTGCGTCAACTTGGCTGAATCAGCTCAGGCAGTTCTCAGCACGGGGGGCCAGCCCTGCAAGTGGGTAGGGCCTCATTCCTGCACTTGCCAAAGCAGGGTCTAGTCTGCTGAGCTATCTCACTGGCCCATACATATACACACACACATATATTTAACTTATCTGGAACAGAGTCTACAGGGTCTCACTACATAGATCAGACTCAACGTTCTTGTTTTCAGCCTCCCAAGCGCTGGGATTACAGGTGTGTGTCACCATGCTCAGTGTCAAGTGCCAGTGTGGTCTCGGTGCGCTCTAGGGGTGGGGCCAGCACAGCATGCCTGGGATCAAACCCGGGATGCTGCGCTCTGCCCAAGTAGGCGCTTCTCTGAGCCATCTGGCTGGCCCAAGTTAAATTTCTTGAGCCAGGTTCTTGCTAAATGGCTAAGTTGCCCAAGAAAGGTTCAAATTGCAATCCTTCCGTCTCAGCCTCCCTCCTCGCGCTGATGACAGGCATGCACCACCAGGTCTGCTTATCAGTTAGGGTTTGTGTTGTCCCCAAAGTTTCATGCAGGCTTGTGGCGGCTTTGGAGTTTGTGATTGTCATCAGTGCGGATGCTGCACCTGCCCTGGGGTAATTTGCATTACAACGTACGGAGGGAAGAGAAGTTAGCTTCTTGAGCTGCTGCTACTCCCACTTGGCTCTCGCTCTTTGCCTCTGCCTTGAAAGGTTGTTTTCTGCTATGTTCTGCTCTCTCTGCCTCGAACCCAGCTGAATATGGACTGAAACTTCCAATAACTGTGAGTTAAATAAATCTTTCCTCCATTTTGGGTGTTGGGTATTTATCCCAGCAACAAGAGAAGAGTAAGACTATCTACCTGTCTACCTACCTACCTATCTGGTGGAACTGGGGATTGAACTCAGGCCCTTGCACTTGCTGGGCAAGCTCGCATTCTACTGAGCTGTCTCCCTTGGCCCCGTGTTTAGTTTAGGGTGCTGCAGGAGCCCCTTTTGCACTGTCAGCCCACTTCATATTCCACCTAGCAGTGCCTGAGGGTTCTGAGCTCTCCACACCCTTGGCAGCACTTGTACTTTTCCACCTTTCAGATAACAGCCACCTTAGGGAATGAGGACTGGTGTCCTGGAGTCAGAGGCTACTGTGGACATTCCCCTCACCTGACTGGGCTCCCAGAGGCTCAGGAACACTCACTGTCCCTTGGTTCACATCCAGCCTATAATTACAATGCAGGTAAATCCAGGACTAGTCATTTCTTTTCCGTGAGACACGATCTGCCTATGTAGCACACAGAGCCACCTTCTGGCCTTAGCCTAGCATTTCAGAGTTATCATTTCCTGTTGCTCTGGGCAATGGGGGCCCAGTCTGATCAGGACCTGGATGGAGGCTGAGGCAGCAGAGGGCACGGCCAACGTCCTGGACAAAGTCCCAAGCCCCCTGCAAGTCAAGGACTACCCCTGTAGTTCAAAGGACATACAGTCTCAAAGACCCAGCCTGGGTGTGGCTGAGGGTCTTGGCCAGCCCCTTGCTGCCTGGAACCCCCCTCTGCTGACCTCAGTGCTGACACTGAAGCGGAAGGGTGGTCACAAGTGGGCCTGCAGGGCTGTCTGCATGTTAATGCTAACTGTCCCCACCTGCTCCTGGTGTCTAGTGTCCTCTGGGGCTGGCTGGCTGCCTGCAGCCACCACAGCAGGGTAGGGGGTGGAAAGGAAGCCCAACTGGTGCCTTTGGCTGTGGGAGCCCACGGGAGGGGGGGGGCAGGGAGGAAGCTGGACTCCAGGGAATTGCTGCTATCTCCTGAAGAACCTGAGGCTCCAGGATCAGTGCCTGAGGAAGCTGAGGGACCCTGCCTGACAGCTCCTGTACTCTGCATGCTGGGAGAGGACTGAGTGCACACCATGGTGGGGGAACTGAGGCAGTGTTTGGGAAGGACGCGATGCCTTCATCTTGGGCAGATTCATGTACAAGGGGCCCAATGAGGTCCCAACAGGACCCTCACTGTGCACCAGGATCATGGGCCCACAGGGTGCTCACAGCCCAGAGGGGCAGGCAGAGATGGAGGCACTGTCGCCCAGAATTATGAACTCAGCGCTGGCTCTGCTCTCGCCGCAGAGATGACACCACCACTAAATCACACAGCGCTTTCGGGCCATTAACCAGGGCTGGCGGCCAAGGTGTTCCGGAAGATTCTGAGGGTGTCTGGCTTGCAGTCCAGTGCTGGTTGGCAGTGTCCCCAGGACACTGGGGACCTGGCCTCCCTCAGGCTGATGATGCCAGAGGTGTACCCTGGCCAGGCAGCTGCAGGGCACATCCACTCCTCACACGGACCTGGCCTGAGGGCACCTGAAGCACCAAGCCCTGGTCCAGGCTGGGTGGGACCCTCAGGGGAAGGACAAGGCCTTGGCTGTCACTTCCCTGGACATCAGTGAGGGGACTGGGGCTCGGGAAGCTCTGCTGCCAGGCACCAGCCACCCCTGGGGTGCTCAGATGAGCACTGGCTTGGCTCTCACAGGACCAGCCACGCCACCCCCTCCCCGTCCCCAGGCTTCACAACACCCCCTCACCACTGCCAGCCCCTCTGGCCTTGGTGGCTGCCCCCAGCCTGGGCCCTCAGAACACTCACTGTCCATCCTCGTGCCAGTGCCGGTCTCAGGGCCCCAGGTCATACTCTCAGCACCTGCCATTTTTGGGTGACTTAGGATGGGGGCCCCCAACCTGCAGGAATGAAGAGGCCTTTCCAGACCGTCTTTTGTTAAAAACCGAACAGCACCAAGTGGACAGATGAAAACACCACGGGGCTCAAACAGCCCAAACATGAGGGGTAGAGTCTACAAATACAATATTGGCAAAACTGGGGAGCCCCGCAGCCCACAGGCGGGAGGCTCACCAGGCTGGCTCTGGCCTCATCCAGGCCGGGATCCACCCCCTAGGCGGGACCTGGGGGCCAAGCCTCACTTGGCAGGCCTGGTAATTATGTGTGTGGAGAAGTCAAAGAGGTCGCGGTTGATCTTGCGCAGGTTGCGCACCTCGTCTTCCAGTTTGCTCACACGTACCCGCAGCTGGTCCTGGCTACCCTGGGGTGGGTAGGCATCGGGGTGAGGGCCACGCCCCCCACCCCAGCTATGGCTGGGGCCCCTGGGGTTGCCCCAGTCACCCACCTTCTCCAGGGTGCTACACATCACAGCCTGCAGCTGCTCCAGCCGCCCCAGGTAGCTGGGCTCTGAGCCCTGGAAGACAGGGACAGGGACCTTAGGCCTGTGCCATTCCAGGAAGGGGCTCTGCTAGGTAATCTATAGCTGGGGAGAACGAGGCTCAGGAGAGGTATGGGTGGAGGACCCCGCCCAGCAGGAAGCAAGGTGTCCTGTCTCTGCAGCTCAGCACACACACTGCAGAAGGGGGACCCATCCAGGCCTGAAGGACTTGGGCTGAGGAGGTATCTGTCTGCAGGGCACATGTGGTTGGGGTCCCAGGCAGGGCTCTGTTGCCTGTCCTTTGGTTCCACAGTGGTGATGGTGGCTGGACAGGCATCCCAGGGCAGCTGGGTGGCAGAATCCAAGGCAGGAGCTGGCTGTGGACACTGGGCAGAGCCACCCAGAGCTGTGCTGCCACCAGAGTGTGGACAAGGAAACCACAGCCAGGAAGATGCTCTGGGACGGATCATGTCTGCCGCAGGAGCCCGGGCTCCTGTCCTGACCGCAGTCCCAAACCACCCTCTGCTTCCAGGGCAGTCAGCTGTGTTCAGGCTCCATGCTGCCCATCTAAGAGTGAGTGGCACTGGAAGGACAGAGATAATGGGCTGTCCGTCCCCTGGCATGGGGCCTGTGCAGCCAATGTCCTTCAGATATAAAATCTGCATCTCAGCAGAAAAAAAGCCATGTGGGGAGAAATCCTGAGTGTCCCAGAAAGCAGGCCAGGGAGACACACGGCAACAGAAAATGGTGATGTAGGGGCAGGAGGGCACCGAGTGTACCTGCTGGTGGAGGCCAAGGCGTAGCGTGAGGCCCCCCCGGCGAGGCTCATCCCCATGTTCAGCCCCTAGCAGGTGCTTGTTGAAGTGGGGCAGTGGCAGGCTGGGCCTGAAGTCAGAGCTCAGCATGCTGACAGGTGCCAGCACAATGGCTGCGTTGGTCACAGGGCCTGTGGAACACAGCCATCAGACCACCCTTGCCACCCTGATGCGCCCTGTGTGCTGGAAGGGCCCTTGGCAGCTGAGCCCACCTTTGAGGGTCACCGTCCGGATGCACTGCTTGCTCTGCACGTCCCACAGGCGCACGGTCTCATCATGGGAGCCAGAGAGCAGCACGCTGCCATCTGTGGACACTGATAAGCAGGTCACCTGGTTCCTGGGACAGGTGGACACTGGCATCAGGGTCCTGACTGGGCATGTGGGGGATGGCATGGGCCCTTCCCCGGTGCCCACCTGTGGCCTCGGAAGACCTTGCCGGGTTCCTGCTCGGGCTGGAAATTCTGTTCCCTCTGTGCAGGCTGCGGAGGCTAAGACAGGCATGAGTGCAGGGGTGCCGCTGCCCTGGCCCCAGCCCACAGACAGTGGGGCTGTCAGCCTCCTCACGGCCACCCTGGCTACTCACCCGGGTGCAGAGATCAACCTGGAAGATGGAGCCGTCACCGCCCCCGCAGAACATGTGGTGCTCAGCCAGGTCCATGGTCACGGCCATGACAGCCACGTCAAACAGAACGGAGAGCAGCAGCTCTCCTGAGGAGATCTCCCACAGCTGGGTAGGGGTGGAGGGTAGACGGAAGGGGTCAAGGCTGGCACTGCATCCTGCGCATGGCACCCCGTGTCCTCATCCCGGGAGCTGGAGGGCTAGAGGGAACCCAAGGCAAGCCGAGACATGCAGTGTGGCGCTTGACTCCCATGGGCCTGGCCAACCCCGGCATGGCTGGCTGAGTGGGAATTTCCAGGTGACAGAGGCCTTGGTTGCCCCAGGCGTCCTCAGGCTGAGAGCCTTGGGATTATAGGTGTCTGAGCCCTGCTGACCTCAACTGTTCCCCAAGGGCAGGGGGGGTGTACCTTCACTGTCTGGTCCAGTGAGGCTGTGGCCACTCGGGCCAGAGGACCCCCAAAGCCGCAGTGCACGTCAGTGACAGGGAGTGTGTGGTGGGACCACACATGCCGGGGGGCTGGAATCCTGGAGGGGTCCACCTGCAGCACACTGCGGGGGCAGAAGTGTGGTCACCACCCTCATCTCTACACCAGCCCTCCTGAGGGGACCTGGGATGGGTGCCACCTGCAGAGGCTCCAGGCCAGCACCAAGCAGTCCTTGCTCCCTGAGATGAAGTGGCTGCTGTCACCCGTGAACTTGAGGCAGGAGACATCCTGGTAGTGGCGGCTCAGGATGACCAGGAGGTTCCCAGTGCAGACCTGGGAGGAGTGGGGTGCCAGGTCAGTGGGGACAGTGGGGTGCGCCGTCGTGGATGGTTCTGATTTCTCTGCTCCGGGTTAGGGGCAACAGCGCCAGCTGAGAGCGAGCAGTGCCTGTGGCCCTGGACTCGGCTGTCCTGCTGTCCCCAAGTCTGTGATGGGCCCAGGAAGGGGGACAAGTTTTCTGCTACCCTATCAGAGACAGCAGTGCTGCCTCCTCAGGAACTTGTCACACCAGGAAGTGATGTTGGAACAGGCTACAGCAGCTGCAGGTGGGAGCTGCCCTGGGCGGCATGCAGCCTAGAAGAGGAACAGGAGGCGGCCAGTAGCTGGGACGAACCCCTTGCACCAGGAGACAAGCTGAGAGAGCTGCTGTGGGGACAATCATTCCCCATCAAAGCACATTTAAGCCCTAATTCCTGGGCTTGTGAATGTGATAGCAATAAAACAGGAGGGCCAGGTGTGGTGGTGCATGCCCATACTCCCAACACTCAGGAGGCTGAGGCAGGAGGATCACCGCAAGTTCGAGATTGGCCTGGGCTACAAAGTGAGCTCAAGACCAGCCTGAACTTCATAACAAGACCCTGTTTCAAAATAAATAAATAAAGGGCTGGGGAGATGACTCATTAGAATAAGTGCTTCCCTCATGAGCACGAGGGCTTTAGTTCAATCCCCGGTTCTGTCAAAAAAAAAAAAAAAAAAAAAAAGCTCCAAAATAAATAATTAGGGGCTGGGGAGATTGCTCAGTAGAATAAGTGTTTGCCTGGCAAGTGCAAGGGTCAGAGTTCAATCCCTGGTTCCACAAAAAAATAAAATAAATCAAAATAAATAAATAAATAAAAGTGGGGCTGTGGTGGTACAGTTCTGAGGAACACTTCTCTAGTACTTGGGGTCCTTGGTCAGATCCCCAGAAGCACAAACAGAAAGAACAATGCCTTGCCAATTAGGTCCAGGTAAGATGAGGTCAGACTGGGGCAGGGTACACCCTAAGTCTAGTGACTGTCCTTACAAGGTCAGTGAGATGTAGGCAAAAACAGGAAAGCTAGCCAGGTGGAGTAGCACACGTCTATCATCCCAGCACACAGGAGGCTGAGGCAGGAGAACCGCTGGAAGGTTGTGGGCAGCCTTGACTACATAGTGAGAACCTATCTCAAAAAAAAAAAGAAAGAAAAAAGGAATAAAGCTGTGGATGATGAAGCACAGGGTGGAGTGATGTGCGCCCCACTAGCCAGGGGCACCTTGAACCCTGAGCACTCACATACACCAGTGTTAAGTCTGGGCTCTGGAACAGCTGGGACCACATCACACCTCCCAGAAGGTCCCTGTTCCAGAGAGCATGAAGGACAGATCTCAGCAGCTCTGAGTACCACAAGCTGGCCCCTCCTACTAGGCCCCTCACCTGGCTCTTTATTGGAGCAGAGAAAGGGGAGTAAGGGGTCAGGGAGATGGCTCAGTAGACTAAGTGCTTCCCTGGCAAGCACAAAGGCCTGAGTTCAATCCCCTGGTTCTGCCAAAAGAATGGGCTGAGCCGTGGGTGCCCCCTCTGGCCACAGCTCACAAGCCCTCTGAGAGCTCAGGAGCAGGGACAGGCAGCATTCACCTGTCAACCCTGGATGAGAGGTGTGCCGTGACAGGCCACCAAACTGCTTTGCCCACACACAGCCCAACCCATGCCAGGCTGTTGGTGACCACGTGTGGATTCTCACTCTAGTGGGTAACCTGTGACCTTCTGCCACTTCATTTAAAGGCCATGACCCCCCCACCCTAAGCTGTGGGCTCCGCCAGCTCAGAGCTCCCATGCCCTGGCCTTCAGCTTCCTGGACACCTTGGGGCAGGGAAAGACTAGATGAGAAAGGCAAAAAAAGGGTCTGTGGGGCCAGGGAGATGGCTCAGTGGAATAAGCACTTCTCTGGCAAGTACAAGGGCTTGAGTTCAATCCCCAGTTCCACCAAAAAAAAGAAAAAAGGGTCTGCTTTTGCCCTAAATTCTGCTGTCTGTATTGCTCCAGATGGGGGTAAAGAGAGGTCCCCCAAATACAGTAGTGTTTGGTCCAGGGTCAAACTCTGCCAAGGCCTGACAGTAAATAAAGCTTTATAGTGTGGAACTGGGTGTGGTGATACATACCTGTAATCCCAGCTCTTGGGAGGTTAAGACAGGAGGATTGCTGTGAGTTAAGACCAGCCTCGGGACTACAAAAGTGAGCACAGTGCCAGACCAAACTGCCTACCTGATTAAAAAAAAAAAAAAACACCGGGCATGGTGGCACAGGCCTGTAATCCCAGCACTCGGGAGGCTGAGGCAGGATTGTTTTCAGTTCGAGACCAGCCTGAGCTACAAAGTGAGCTTAAGGCCAGCCTGAACTGCATAGTAAGATGCTGTCTCAAAAAAGACAACAACAACAAAAAAGGTTTATTATTAAGCCCACTCACTTACAAATTGTCCAGGGCTGCCCCTAAGGCTGGAGTGTGTCAGAGCCTGTCTGGTCACAGCTGACCTCAGGATTTTTGCAGCAAGGGCCAAGAGCATATGCTGGAGGCTGGATCGTGTGTATGGGTAGCTAACATACTGTTTCCCAGTGGTGAGAAAAAGGGGAGAAGAAACATCATACTGCCCCTTCTTTGTAGCTTTTTCATTTATTTATTTATTTTTATATATTTAGTACAGGGTCTCACTACACAGATCAGACTCTTAGTGATCCTCCTGTTTTCAGCCTCCCAAGCACTGGGATTACAGGCACACACCACTAGGCACAGACTCATTTGCTGGGTCAGCATGGGGGGGGGTGGACACAGATCCCCAGCAGGGCACGGCACGGCATGGCACATTGGGGACTGAACCCTGGTCCCTGTGGTACTGGGGATTGAACTCAGGACCTTGCGCTTGCCAGGCAAGTGCTTATTCTACTGAGCTATCTCCCTGGCCCTTCTGTGTCTGCTTAAGCAGGTGCTTTAATCCACTATCTGGCCGGCCCTTATTTTGTAGCTTTAGTGTCAAAAACCACCAGGTCTTGGGAAAGGGGTGCCTTGCTTACCATGGGCCCTGCACAGTGTGTGTCTGATGGCAGAATCAGACCCTTATTAAAAATGAGGACCCTTGTGACTTGCAAGAGTCTGGAGGAAGTAGCTGGGTGTGTTGGTGAACACCTGTAATCCCAGTACTCAGGAGGCTGGGGTGGGAGAGTCAATGTGAGTTTGAGATCAATCTGAGCTGTACAACAAATCCTTGTTGTTTTTAAAAAAAAAAAAAAAAAAAAAAGTCTGGAGGGAACCAGAGGACGTAGGCAATAGGGTACGGGACTGGTGAGACCCTGTGCCCACACTGCCTGCTCCCAGCCTGGGATTTGGTCTTCTTGGTTGTTCCCTGGTGCCCCACAAATGAGGTGCACCCCCAGCTGCACTCCTCTTACCTCCCATAGGTATATGCTTTCTGCAATTCCCGCCAAGACGTAGAGGCCATTGGGTGCCGTGGTCACACAGGTGACAGGCCCAGGGCACATGATCTTTTGCTGGAGCTGGTCCTAGGAACACAGAAAAGGCCTGTGAGCTTTGTCTGGGAAGTAGTGGAAGTGCCCAGGCAGCTGAGAGAGGAGAGCAGCCAGGCACCTCAGGCACCTCTGGGCAGAGCAACTGCATCACACGGAAAGGCAGGGTTCACACTTGCACAAGCTTTCTGGTTTTATTTTGTTTCCAATACTACAGATTGAACGAGTCTTTTGCACTGAGCTACATCCTTGGCCCCTCATCTGCTTTTTTTTTTTTTTTTTTTTTTGGTGGAACTGGGGATTGAACTCAGGCCCTTGTGCTTGCCAGGGAAGCACTTATTCCACTGAGCCATCTTCCCCACCCTACTTCAGTTTTTAAGACAGGGTCTTGCTAAGTGGGCAAGCTGCTCAGGCTGAGTTCGAACTTATGATCCTCTGCATCAGTCTACCAGATGGGTGCGATCACAACTGTGTTTCATCACATCTGGTTCACACCTGCATGAAGGTTTGCAGGCCAGCTTCCTTTGGACAGAGGGGACAGGCAAGAAGGGCCCAGGAGGGCCGGGAAGATAGCTCAGTGGAATAAGTGCTTTCATGGCAAGCACAAGGGCCTGAGTTCAATCCCTGGTTCTGCCAAAAAAAAGAAGGGCCCAGGAGGACAGTGGGTAGAGGGCCCAAAGATCAACAGAATTGTGCTCTAATACCCCTTCCCCTAATGTGCCCCTGAGCCGTGTTCCCTCCTAACATTTTTGCAGGAATTCCACCAGGCACCTAAGCACAGGGCTTGCCTGGAGAGACAGCTGCAGATGGATCCCAAGCTGGGCAGTTAGTTCTACGACCTACACAATGGGTTGTTAGTGGTGGAAGTCAGTGTAACTTTCTGGGGGAACGAATGCATGAGGCCTACCTATTCGGGGGGCTCCCTCATCTCCCCAAACCACAAACTCCAATGGACCCTGTTTCCCTTGAAATCAAATTTTGCGCTAGAGTCCGCACATGCGCATTTGCCTAAGCGTCCACCCATCTCTAAGGGGCATCAGCTGATACGCTGTCCCTCAGCCCCACTACCGCCTCGCACTTGCGGAAACCCCTTACTGCGACTCCCTTCCCCCGCTTCTTTCGCGGGCTCCGTGCCCCCCCACCGAGGCCCCTGGCCTGCACTCGCACCTTTCGCTGCAGCTCCCAGACACTGATGTAGTTCTTGCCCAGCTGCGCTGCTAGCAGGTACTCGCCATTTAGCAGCGCCAGGCCGCGGGGCCCAGCCTGGCCGCCGCGGTAGGTGAGCAAGTTAGCGCCCGAATGTAGTTCCCATACGACGCAGGTCCAGAGTTGCGCCGTCGAATCCGTACACACTGCCACCTCCACGGGCGCCGCCATTTTACTCCTACACCTTGACACCCAGGAAGTATGTCATCGACGTCAAATTACGGATGACGCCATTACGCTCACTAGAGGCGGTGCCTGAGTGTCTTCGAGGGCGGGGTTGGCAGACCTGCGCATGCGCAGAGGTCTCGAGGGCGGGCTCTTCATAAAATTGGGTTTTCTTTGTTTCTTTCTTTTTTTTTGGTGGCCGGCTCTGTCTGCCCTGGAGGCGGGGCTGGCAAGGCATATGGTGACAGGAATCGAATCCCTGAGCTTGCCTAAGCAGGCGCTTTACACCACTAAGCCATCGCACCGGCCCCAAAATGGGTTTTTCTAACCTGGCGAAGAAATCAGGGTCGTGTTTTACCGGTTGATTTTGGGCATCTCTTTCTTTTTCCTTTTCTTGAGACAGGATCTCATTGTGCAGTTCGGGCTAACCTTGTGCTCACCTCCACCCCCCAGGCTGGTCTCGAACTCACAAGTCCTCCTGGCTCAACCTCCCTAGCAGTGCAGAGATTACAGGTGTAAGCCATCACACCCAGTTTCGGGGCTCAGAGGACCGAACTCCAGGCCTTGTGCTGGCCATAAAAGTGCTTATGCCTCTGAGCCATCTTTCCGGCAGCTCTGGACATGTTTCGCGCTCTAAGGTCTCCTGCGAGCTGTTAGAAGCTTCAGAGTAAAGTCTAAGTTGGCCATTCCTTTTATGTGTACTTCTGGCCAAGTGACCAAACCTCTGGTGGATTTTTGTTTCTTTTTAAAATGTGTAAGTACAAAATATGGACCTCATAAAATACGGAGACTCAAAGGAGACTTTGCATTAGAACGAACTCCACGCTAGAAATTATTTAGGATTGAGAGTGCAGCTCAGTGATAAGTGCTTGCTTTGTTTGCCCTGTAAAGAACAATACAGGACACCTGGCCACAGTGCGCGGTGATTATCTATTGATAGGTCCCTGCTTATCCTTTGATTTCGCCTTTTGGGGCCACAAAATTCAAATTCCTTTTTGGGCCACTCAGTGTTGGCCCAGCATGTTCCAGCTGCCAGTATTGGGAGCCCCCCGCCTTTTTTTTTTTTTTTTTAAGTTACTGGGGATTGAACTCAGGACCTTGAGCTTGCCAGGCAAGTGCTTATTCTACTGAGCTATCTCCCCAGCCCCAGGGAGCCCATTTCTAAAAACACTAATTTTTCTCCTTTTTTTCATGGTGCTGGGGATGAAACCCATGGACTCGCATATGCTAGGTAGGCACTCTTATAGAACCACACACCCACACATAAAGGTGTGTTTTTTTGTTTTTTTGTTTTTTATTTGGCAGAACCAGGGATTGAACTCAGGCCGTTGTGCTTGCCAGGGAAGCGCTTATTCTCATGAGCCATCTCCCAGGACCCTAAAGGTATTTTTAAAAAAATATGTAAATATAGGGACCAGGGTCAGTGGCATAGGCACCTACCTGGCAAGCACAAGATCCTGAGTTTAATCCCCGATACAAAAAAAAGAAAAGAAAAAAGTAAGTATACGCCTGATGTGAGGGCACCCGCCTGTTATTCCAGCTACCCAGGAGGCTGGGGCAGTAAGGTCGCAAACTGGAGCCCAGCCTGAACAACTTAGAGAGACCCCTATCGAAAGTTTTTAAAAGGGCATGGTGGCGCCTACCTGTAATCTGGGCACCCAGGAGGCTGAGACAGGAGGATTGCTGTGAGTTCGAGGCTAGTCTGTGACACTCTGTCTCAACCCCCCCCCCCCCACACACACACACACAAATTAAAGGCTGGCAATGCAGCTCGCTAATAGAGCCATTGACTACCTCTGTTCCAGCACAGAGAGCAAAACCAGATCAAACCCCAAAAGATGGAGTTGTGGTCTGGATTTGGAAAGGAATTCATAGAAACATCTGATCTTTCTCCACTGTGCTGGGCCATGTACACAGGGCTGCGTCCGGAGTACAGTCCCTGAGCCTCGGCCCCAGCCCAAGCCAAGAGCCCAATGGGAGCTCAGCGGGGCCTGTGACCGGACAGAGATGCAAGTGAGGCGGGTAGGAGGGGCTGAGACACCGGCCTGGGAGATAGGGAGAGAGCGGCCCGTGTCCCAGCGCGGGAATCGCGCGGACAAGCAGCTAGCGGTGGCCGCTAGATGGCAGGCGCGAGGCGCGTAATGATGTGGGGGTTGGGGCTGGAGCGCTGGAAGCGAGGGGAGATGCAGAAGGGAGGGAAAGACCCTCTTAGAGCCTCGCAGAGCCTGGGGTGAAGGCTCAGAGATAGGTCAATAGCAGGGACCTGGCCGGACAGCGCCTGCACTAGGAGGGAGAGAGTCCACCCCAGGTCCCGCCAAGTATTTTATTTTATTTTATTTTATTTATTTATTTTATTTCGGAACCGGGGATTGAACTCAGGATTGAACTCAGGCCCTTGCACTTGCCAGGAAGTGCTTATTCTACTAAGCCATCTCCCCGGCCCCTATTTATTCATTGTTTAAAAATATTTTTTGCTGGTGCTGGGAATAGAACCTAAGGCCTAGGTGAGCACTCAGGCCCAGAATCCCCCCATCACCATAACGCTTGCATTATTCAGGTGTTAGAACTTATTATTGAGAGCCGGGCGTGGTGGCGCATGCCTGTAATCCCAGCACTAGGGAGGCTGAGGCAGGAGGATTGTTGTGAGTTCGAGACCAGCCTGAGCTACAAAGTGAGCTAAGGCCAGCCTGAACTGCATAGTGAGACCCTGTCTCAAAAAAAAAAAAAGAACTTATTATTATTTTTTTTTAATGATGTCTTGTGCAGGGGGTGGTGGCACACACCTATTAATTCAGGAGTGTGACCCTGTCTAAAAATAAAACAAAGATATTTCCTCCCTGTGCAGTGTAGATTGGTCTTTTTTCTTTCCTTTTCTTTCTTTCGTTCGTTCGTTCTTTCTTTCTTTCTGTGGAACCAGGGATTGAATTCAGACTCTTGCACTTACCAGGCAAGCACTTATCCTACTGAGCTACCTCCCCAGCCCTGCAGGTTGATCTTGAACTCACTATGTAGCCTCTGAAATACTGGGATGACAGGCGTGTGCCACCACTGGAGCTGTCTATCTTGGAACAGGTCATGCAGCTGCAGTTCCAGCGGCCCATATTACACGTGGGGTGTGTGTGATGGTCCTCAGAGGCAGTGTCCATTTGTCCAGCCTGGACCTTTCTCATTTTCAGCATCCCAGAGGTACAGGGAGATGACCAGCTGTGCCTCTGGGACCCTGCAGCCAGAGCAGGGCAGAAGCTGGACGCTTAAACTGTTCTTTTTCTCCCCTCCCTGGGGAGGGCTGGTCTCCTTATGAGGTCAGAGGTCACTCCACCCCTCTCCTGGAATGGAGACAGACCAGTTGTGCAAGAGCCACAGACAAAAGCCATGCTTGGGGGCATCCTGGACCACCCAATTCTGGGACTCAGTGATATTGTGGTGGTGGGGTGGGCAGCAGCTGTTCCCTGATCTGAGGCCAGGTGGGTGAGTGAGTGGGGAGCAGACTAGGAAAGCCAAGGCACAGAGACTTCTCCATTCCCTGCATATGCTGGGACCTTGCAGCGACCTGGCCACTTCTTGAGCTCCTTCTGGGCTGGCAGGTGGTCTGGTGGACAGTGCCCAGCTCCCTCGGAGCACTAGGCTTACCCTTCCCCCTGGAGCTTCTCCAGAGCAGCTGGGCTTTGGGCAGCCAGGAAGGAGTGGCTTGCTGGGCCCCTGTGTGTGTCCTCCGGGCCTGTGTGGCCTCAGGGTCCCTGGGCTCCTTCTCTGAGGCACTTTGGCAGCTGAGGAATGAAGGGGAAGGGTTGGACCATCAGGCTGTTTTTGTTTGTGGTTTTGTTTTGTTTGCAGTCCAGGGGCTAAGTCCTAGGCCTTCACACTGAGCTGCCTCCCAGCTCTTTTCTTTTTTTTTTTTTTTTTTTTTTCTTGCAGAAGCAAGGATTGAACTCAGGCCCTTGTGCTTGCCAGGGAAGCACTTACTCTATTAAGCCATCTCCCTGGCTCCCTCTTTTCATTTTTGATTTTAGGACCAGGCTCCTAAATTGCCTAGGCTGGGCTGTTATTTCAATCTTGCCTCAGCTACTCAGAGTGCTGGGGTGACAGATGTGTGCTCCCACATCTGGCCTTTTTTTTTTTTTTTTTTTTTTTAATAAGTCATTGGCCCTTGTCCCCTGGGAGTCCAGAGGCCATAGTTGGATTCTGAGGGCCAGGAGTGGAAAATGTCACCTTCTCCTCTCTCTCTCAGGTCACAGGTGAGCCACAGTGGCAAGGCTGTTTTTCTTTTCTTCCTGTGCAGCCTCCAGGAGGGACTTGCCCAGGCCAGCCACAGCCGGAGGTGGTAGGGACCAGGTGACCGCAATCTGGGCCGCCCACTGGGCCACAGTGACCTTGGTTCAGACCAGTCCTCTGAATGCGGAAATCACCAGTGGGTCTCAAGAGTAGCCTCTCCCACCTGGTCCCCATACTATGGCTTTTGGGGGTTGGAGGTCCTAGACTCGCCAGCCTTTACACCTGTGGAGCAGAACTGGCCCCCTTCCCACCCAGCTTCCCTGGGGCCACCTCCTGTAGAAAGGTAGAATGTGACTGTGGAAAAAGTACCCCCTGAATGTGGAGGCCTGGCCTGGTGCCCACATGACACAGGTGACAGGGGGCTGTGGGGGGAGCCTTTGGCTGTGACAGTCCTGAGGAGGGGGCAGAGGTGAGTGTCATATGCCTCTCTGCCCAGGGGACATGACCTTGGGCTGTGAGCAGCAGGTGGGGACTACATACATGTGCAGTCACACAAAGGGCATCTTTTCTTTTTTCTTTTCAACTGGAGGAGCATGAGAGGCTATTCAAGTATGTTAGGTGGGGCTCTAGTCAGACCCCCCAGAGGTGGCAGGACACTTTTAGGGAACAGGTGCTGCCCACGGGGGTTGTTATGAAGGATAGCAGGGCCACCCTGGGTGCCACAGGGTGCTGGACAGTGTCCCTGGCTGCCACCCACCATGCCAGGAGCTTCTACTTGTGACAGCCACACGTGTCCGTAGACATGGGCCAGTTCCCTGGGGGCGTTTGGTCCACCTTCCCTAGACATGCTGGGTGAGATGGAGATGGGCCAGGGTTAATAATCATCACAGAAAACCAGCTGTGGGGGCCCACGCCTGTCATCCCAGCACTCCGAGCTGTGCAGGAGGGTCACCAGGAGTTCAAGGCCTGAGCTGCACAGTAACTTCAAGGCTAGCCTGGGCTACATAGCGAGACCCTGTCTCAGAACAAACCAGAAAACACACACACACACACACACACTTAAAAAAAAAAACAGCGCAGGAGACATTTTCTGTTAAAGTCAGAAGTGTTTTGTTTTAATCTTATGAGCTTTTCTGGGTTACAGTTGTCTTAAATATTTCTGAAGTTTAAATACAATTTGCATAATAACGTTATTATAAAATGTAAACTTTCAGTGTTCTTTTAAATTTCAAAATCACACCTTTTAAATTTTTTTTTGTCTTTTATTTATTTTTTTCTTTTTAATACCTGAATGATCTGCAAAAAACTGAACATTGTTGTAGACCACCCTGCCAAGGCCAGGGCGGGGCGGCGGGGCCCAGCCAGAGGTAGACAGCAGTTTTTACCTTTTTTTTTTCCTGTTTTTCTAGGCTTGTGTTTTTTGGTTTTTTTTAGTTTTTTTTTTTTTTTTTTCTTTTACCTGAGTTCTGGCGTGATCAGCACACCATGTGAGAAGCCCCAGAGAAACTGAAATTGATTTCATACATCAAGACTGAAAAGCTGAGTTTGTATTTGCCAAGGGGGGTGAGGGTGGGTGTCAAAAACAAAATGAAAGCAAAAGCCAAAAGTTATGGAACAAAAAAACAGGAATGAAATGGGTAAAAATAATAAAAAGAAAAAATGCAACTGTACAAATGCATAACTCTTCAAAACACTAACCCAGCCTTCTCCAAGACCCCGTCCCCACCCACCCGCCTGTCCTTACAGCTAGAGCCCCATGTCCAGCCTGAGTCCCAAAGAAGATTCCAGAAGCAGCCTGTCCAAGGGCCTCTGCAAGCCCCTCATTACCCTGAGTTTGGGGGGTCCCCATCTGCCACATGCCAAGCTCCACATGGACAGAGCCCACGGTCAGATCCTGGTGGCTCTTACCCACTCTCTCCTTCCCCACTCCACTTTGCATAAGGGGGTCCTGAGTTGCTCCCCCAAAAGATGTCCCTTTCTACCCCCATCAGCAGGCAATGTCAGGGACACATGTGAGGCGGGGAGGGGGTGCAAACAAGCAACTGAGGCAGAGATGGGATGCCCAGGGGTCACAGTTTCTGTCTGGTAGGATGAGGGATCCCAGGGACCCATATAACCCATCCTGTAATCTTAGGGCCACCCCAGGCTGCTCCTCTAAGCTAGAAGCCAGTCTGCTCATTAAGGCTGGATGCTCACACGCCACCGCCAGGGGACACCGAGTCCCCAGCACGCGCGCACACACACACACACACACACACACACACACACACGTCACACATGCAACCAACTGGACACACTCTACAACCTGAGCAGAAGGGACAGGAAGGTGGCTGGGGAACAGATTTTTGGCATCAAAAGTCAGACCTGAGGTAGAAAGAAATGTACAGTGGACATTTCCCCAAGGTGGCCCTGAGAAGTCTTGTCCAGGAAGGGACAAGAGTGGCTGGCCAACGCTGGACAAGTCCAGAGTCTAGATGGTTCTTAGAGAGGGGGTGAAGATTGAGTCTTGAAACAAAAAGACCCCCCCACCCACCCAGGAATGATTGTGCTAAGACACCGGCCCCCCCAAAAGGGGCAGGCAAAACCTTCCAGAAGAAAAAGCCAAGAGATCTGCCCCTACTGCCCACCACCCCTCCTAGAAGGACAAATGAGGGCACAGCAGTGGCTCTGAGGCAAAGAAAGGGCCCCGCTTTCCCAGAGAGAGAAGAGCAGAGCACACACCTTAAGCAGCCTCATTAGCCCGGACCCCAGGGGCCAATTAGAGCCCAGGCTCACCTGGGTGCAGCCACAGCTGCAGTCTCCACCTGAGCCAGGGCGTGGCCCCAGGAGCAAAGGCAGAGAGGCCCCGAAGGTCTCCCAGACCCTTCCAGGCTGCAGATGGCTGCTTCTGCTGCAGGTGGGCTACATCTCACCGATGTCCCCTAATTTTGTGATCTCGGTGTGGAATCCAGGGTCCTTCCTGGGCTTCTGTTTAGTGACTGTCACCGCGGAGCCAAAACATCCCACAGTCCCTCAGAGGAAGGTGTGGAGAGAAGGCAAAGAGAGGAGGAGGGGAGAGATGAGAATGGTGGGGCTCAGGTTGCCATGGGCCCTAAATCCTCGCCCTGAGCTAGGCCTGGCTTCCCTGGGCTTCCCCTGTATTGATCGTCCCCTCCCCCCAAATCATCCCTGAGACAGGAGCCTGGGGCCATGCGTGGGACCCTTCTGCCAAGGATCATTCTACCCCCTGCTTCAGGATTCCCTGATCTGAGCACCCAGCCTGGAAATTTGAAATCTGTCACCAAGATCCAGCATCCTGGGCTCAAGGGCCACTCACTGGGCCACCAGAAACACCTAAAGGAGCCCAAACCAGTCACAGGAAAATTAAAAATGGTGATTACCAGGGTTGGGCTTTTTTGTTTCACTTTGCTTTTCCTAATCCCTGAATGAGCACAAATATATAGATATATAGATATATAGATATCCTTTTCCTAAAGCTCCACCCCCCAAGAATAAAATAGAATATTTACAGAACAAAACCCCCCAAAACCTCTTAAAAACCCAATAGGACTTTGAGAGTCACTATTTCTCAAAAAATAAAAATTAAAAAAAAAAAAAAAGTAAAAAACACACTTCCCAAAGCAACAAAGATGAAAAGAAAATCAGTGATCTCGGCTCAGGGGTTTCATTCAACACAAGGAGCTGGGCGTGATGAATGTGTCACAGATCAAAAAAATAAAGTGAAAATAAAAAAAAAAAACAGACAAAAATGCTAACACACAGTGCAGGGATGTATGAGGTAAACAGGGTTGGCTTTGACATTGCAGCTGCTCCGTGCCAAACACCACAGCCACCTCCCTGGGAGCAGAAAGCGGCTCCTCCAGGGGCTCCAGTGGCTTGCTCTTCCTTTATGGTCTTTTCACAGTCCTCATAATTCATCTCTGAATGTCCAGAACCTGAGAAATTCAAGTGTTCCTTGGTTTTCCCCTGTTTTATTAAATTTCCTTTATATATATGTATATATGTATATATATATATATATATATATATTCTTTTTCTCTTTCCTTTTTGGCGTCAACGTGGTTTTGTGAAGCTCTGCTCTTCCCACCTGTGGCTTCTGCCTTCCTGGACCCCAGCCCCAGGCATGGTCAGCTCCTGGGGAGGGGCGGCAGCAGGCAGGCAGGGAGCCACGCAGTTAAGGCAATGAGTTACTTGAGGTAGAAGATGTAGGGGGTACGGCCAGCCCCGGTGCACCCGCCTGGCTGCCCGAGCTGGTCCCTGTGGGTCCTCCCCGGCCTCCTGAGCTGCTGCTGCTGCTGCTGCCGCCGCCGCTGCCACCACCACTGCCGCCTTTGCTGGGTGCTGAGGGTGGCGTGGGGGCCGGAGGCTGAGCAAATAGGACCCCTGGTATAGGACGGAAGAGAGCCTCGTCACAGGACCAGCCTGGCCAGAGCTGCCCACAGCCTGGGCCACTGAGGCACTAACTTCTTGGCTGTGTCCAGCAATGTATTTACCCCCAGACACAACTCCCAACCATGGTCCACACCACCACCGGACTGCCCTCTGCCCACAGCGCCCCACAGTGCCTGGAATGTGGCATTGCATTTTCTGATTCTGAGGATTGACCCTGAACTACATCCCCAGTTTTTTATTTTGAGACTGGGTCTCATTAAGCTGCTAAATTGCTCAGGGAAGGCTTGAACCTACAAGGCCTCCTGCCTCAGATTCACAGGGTTCTGGGATGAGTCACTATAGCGGGCTACCATTTTAGTTTAGTTTTGTTATGAGACAAGTTCTCACTATGCAATCCAGACTGGTCTTAAACTCCCAGCAGCCCTCCTGCTTCAGCCTCCCACTACGTGAAGACTCTGCCTGCCATCCCCCCACGCCCCCCCGGCTGCTTTTCCCAGTCTCCAGCTGCAGGCCAGAGTCAGACCAGGGGCCCTGCATCCGGTGGGGACAGCAGTGGCTCAGAGGGCGAGCACCTACCTGTGTACATGATGCCGTTGAGTTCGACCGACATGCTAATGCTGTTGCTCCCATTGGTGCCCGCAAGGCTGACGGCCGAGTCCTGCCGGCTCTCTGAGGCTGCAGGGAGAAGAAAACCACAGGAACGTGTTGGCTTCGTGGCGGTCTGGCCACTTGACCGTAAGGGCTGAGGAGGTGAATGCTGTCTTGTCACCAGTGCATGCAGCATGCACTCTGTGGCCCTCCCCCACCACCTTTCTGTGCACACAAGGTCCCGCAGAGGTGCCTGGGCAGGCACTGCATCGCGATCGCCCGCCCTAGCCTCTGGCAGCTGGGATCCCAGGCATGCACCCTGCACGTGGCTTCCCCTTCGCGCCTCACTCCCGCCCTTCCTTGAGGTGGGTTGGAGACACGGTCTTGCTATGCAGTTCAAGCTGGCCTTAAACTCGTGGGGACCCTTCTGCCTCAGGCTCCTGAGTGCTGGGACACAGGTGTGCTCCACCACACTTAGCATATTTTGTTTTTATTTTTTTATTATTGTGGCTGGCTCAGCCCGCCCTGGGGACAGGGCTGGCGTGACACATGGTGCCAGGGATCGAACCGCGGCCCCTGTGCTTGCCTAGGCTTGCCCAGGCAGGCACTTTAGACTGCTGAGCTAACTCACCAGCTCATATTTTCTATTTTAAAAGAGATTGCCAGCCGATTATGGTGGCACATGCCTGTCATTCTAGCACTCTAGCTGGCTGAGGAAGGAGGATCACAAGTTCCAGCCCAGCTTGGGCAACTTATTGACTGAGTGAGACCCTGTCTGAAAATTTAAGCTGGGGATGGAGCTCAGCGTAAAGGCCCGAGGTCCTCAGTACCCCACCCCCCAAAGAGAGAGAGAGAGATGGCTAAAGTGTCACCAAGGTCCAAGGTCCATCGTCCCCACCTCCTAGCTAATCCCTGAGGCTGATCACACTCATGGGAGGTACCATGGCAGTGTGACTGGGCAGCGCTCCCACTGCATGGACTCATGAGCAGGACCCCACGGTCTCTACTGGCTCGCTGGCCTTTTGCTTATTGATTTGCTGCACTCTTTACATAGGGTGGCTCCAAGGCCCTTGCTATCCCGCATGCAGCAAGCACAAAGGATGTGGGCACTGGGCTGGCACCTTGGCTGTTGATACGGATGCTCATGGGCAGCTGGGCAGTCATGGCCAGCAGGTTCTGCTGCAGAGCTCGGTGCAGCAGGCGCTGCTGCTCATCTGCGACCAGCGCCATCTTCTTCTCCGGTGGTTCCCCAGACTCCAGCTTCTCCCGGATGTGCTCCAAGGCTGCTGCCTGTGCTGCCACAGCGGCCTGGGCTGCTGCTGCTTGTACTGCTGCCTGGGCTGCCACCGCAGGGTGGCCTGCCAGGGACATGGGCAGGCGGCCGGGGACTGTGATGGGGATGGCCGAGTCTTCCTCTAGACGCACAGAGGACAGAGGGGGTCAGAAGGCAGCCCAAGTGGGTTGGCCTTGCCTTCAGCCCCAGGCAGGGCGCAGGGAACACCTCTACCGATGGGAGAGAAGCACTTCCTGTCTGCGGAAGCAGATGGATTTGCAAATAGATGCCTATGCTATAAAACCCCTGTCATCCCAGCGCTCAGGAGGCTGAAGCAGGAGGAACACCACAAAGCTGTTGTTGGCCGGGGCTACCTAGTTGAGTTCAATGTCAACCTGGAACTACGTAGTGAGAGTCTGTCTCAAAAAGCTAACTAATTAACTAATAACCCATAACAGCAGACACAGTGGTAAAGAACACAGCGGTGTTGCCAACAATATGAATTACAACAACAGTATTTAGCATTCGCACTTTTATTATTATTATTTTCTGGTACTGGGGATGGAACCCAAGGCCTTTTTTATTTTGTATGTGGAGACAGAGCCTTGCTCAGTTGCTAGGATGCCTAGGCAGGGTTTCACTGTGAGACCCTCCTGCCTCAGCCTCCCAGAATGCTGGGATCACAGCCATGGACTGCCGTGCCAAGCTAGGTGTCTTTTTGGATACCTACCACATAGGGGGGGACAGGACTCCTAGTCTCCCAGAGCCACGCTCGGACCCACCCCAGGGCATTATGCATCCCTCACCTTTCTTGATCTTGGGAGCCGGGGTAATGGAGCTGCCGTTGGTGCTGGCGGCCAGGCCTAGGGACTGGACGGGCAGCTTAGGCGAGGACAGCATGCTGTGGGCTCCTCCTGGCGAGTAGGAGAAGAGGGAGCTGCCGAAGCTCTGGCGCCGACCTTCTCGCCGATTGCTGTCAATAGCAGCCTGGAGCTCGTTCGGGCTGCTGAGGCCACGCCGCTCACACTCATAGGGATATAAGTACTTCATGTACCTGTCAGTGTGGGAGAGTGTGGTACCGGGCTGACCCTGATGCGGCTCAGGGGCCGCGGCAGACTGTCTCCCCGCGGTCAAGTTTTTTTGTCAACTGGAGATCCTCCTACCTCACCTCCTGGAGTGCCAGGATGACAGGCGTGTGACACCGTGGTCAGCTCTGTGGGATCTTTAAACCCTGACCACGACTCAGCCCCACCCTGAACCCAAGTTCCCTGCTCCCACCCCACGCCCTGGCCACCCACTCACTGGGTCCGCAGTGTGAAGGCGGCGCTGGTGATGGAAGTGGGCAGGTTGAGGCCCTTTGTGATTTCCCGCCACAGCTTCTTGTTGATGACCTCCACCAGGCCGCCCTTCTCGGTCACCAGCACGTACAGCATGAACAGGTCAAGCACCTGCTTGGCCATGATGGGGATGCGGTTTACCGGCGTGCCTGCAGGCAGGAGGCGCGGGTGAGGGCAGCGGCCCAGGGACGTGGGTGATACCCCAGTCAGGTCCTCTCTAGAGATCTGGGGTTTGTGGCGGCTCCTTGGCCTCCTCCAGCTCCATGCTAGGGGCTCCCCAGTGAGACAGCCACAGATATCCCTAGCCGTCACCTGGTGTCCTCTGGAGGCAGCACCCCCCTCTAGGCCCCGCCCTGACAGCACAAGGAGGCAGCATTGCCTCAGTTTTCCCACAAGTGACTTGGGCCCATGGGCAGCACGAATCCCACAGGCAAAAGAGGTTTCTAGGAGGAGGGGGCCCTGAGGGTGTGTTGGAGACAGGCCGGTGACACACAGGCGTTGCTCTACAGCAGCTGCCAGGAGTGCAACCTTCCCAGGGGCCCCTCCTGGCCTCAGCTCAGGGCTCCGGCAGCCGCGGCCCATCCCTGGGACCTGCAGTTCGGAAACAGACACAGCACCCACCAGGCCGACTCGGCCAGGAGTCTTGGACCCTAGGCCTTCACCCCAGCCTCTGCCCAGGGCCTTTGGAAGCCCTGGAGCTCAGCGCACGGGGCTGGCACCTCCCACATCCCTGACTCTGGGCTCAGGAGACCTCTCGCTCAAGCGCGCAGCCTGGCACTGCGCAGGCGCAGTGAGCAGCCCCGCGGGCGCACACCCCACCCCCTCAGTCAGGGCTGCTGATGGCCCGCCTCAGCATGAGAGATGGGGAGACTGAGGCTCGAGCATGGGGACCCTGAAGGTGAAGGGCCAGCTCACCACCCTACCCTCATCCAGCCACCTCCGCCTGTCCTCTCACCCAGACTGCAGAGTTCCCAGAGTTCTGAGGACACAGGGAGGCTGGGCCAGACCTGCTGCCCACCCTGGCTCCATCTCACCCAGCAGGACCCACGCCAGCCAGCCTGGAGTCTGCGCCAAGCACAGGGCAGGAGGCCAAGTACAGAGCCAGATGCCGGCACGACAGGGAAGGCAAGGAGTCCTCCCGAAAACAGCAGGGCTGCTAGGGCTGGACCGTCCTCATCTCCAGTCCCCAGAGACTGGGAGAGAAATCTAGGTTTAACTTCTTAATGCAGTCAGGGCAAACAAAATAAAACAAAAGAACTCTCCTCCTATCTGGAATAAAGGAAAGGGGCCAAGCAGGATGCAGAATGTGTTATCAAGAGTAGAAGCTGGGGTTTGGACAGATTCAGGGCTGGACACAGACCCTCGAGTTCCCATGTGACCAGGGGCTAAACAGAAGTGTTTGGGAGCCCCACCTCACACTCACTGACAACTCCCTCCACCTCTGTGCCTTGAGGAAACCAGCCACCACGCAGGCCACTGGCGACCCAACGAGATGGTCAGCGTGGGGGCTGGGAGCTGAGGGCCCCTAGCAGATGGCCAGAGGGCTCAGGCAGGTGTGGGCGGATGATAAAGGGCAGCTGCAGCTGCGCTCTGAGGATAGGTGTGAGGGCCCCCTCCCAAGGAGCCAGCTGTTTCGTGGCCTGGCACAGGAGGGGTTCAGGCATGGCCGCTGGGCAGTGGGGTCCTTTCTGCAGCCCTCCCCTTCCTCCCTTCCCCTCCCCCTCCCTCCTTCTGGTGGTGGTGTGGCAGGTGGCGCCTGTGTTTACAGAAGTCCTGGGAGGGTGTGGCCTGGACAGAACTGGCTGTGGTGGAGCCCTCCACCTCCTAGGCCAAACCTTCCTGCCCAAGAGCCACAAGGCCACAGACCTCTCTGGGCCTCAGTTTCCCCACCCAGGCCCCGTGCCAGATCTGCCCTTGGCCGGTTCCCCCTGGAGGCCCGGTCGCCCTGCTATGCCCACGGCCTTGGCCACCAGGCTCTTCCTGGCTGCCACCTCTCGAGCCCTCTTGGTGGATGTGGGCAGGGCATACTCAGGACAGAAGACAGGGGCCTCAGGTTCATCTGCAATCAGTGCCACCCACTGCCCGGTCGGGGGCGCTGGGGGTCTGGTACAGCTCCCCCAAGACAGGCTGGTCCTGCCTGCCACCTGTTGTCAGTGCTATGGGGTTCTGGGTGCAGGGACACCCCAAGGTCATGCCGAGGGCTCAGCGGAGCCTGGACATTCAGCTCAGGGTTGGGGTTGAGAACCCTGGCCTAGGGGAGATGTGCCCCTTGATGTGCCCCTGGGCCTTCCTCTGCAGACACCAGTAAGAGTGCGGAGTCCTCACCACTGCCGCCGCCAGCTCAGGGCCAGCACCAAAGGCCCAGGTACTCACCTCGCTTCTGCATAAAGCTGAACAAATCATCCAGGAATTCCTTCCTCTTAGGGTCCCCGTCGAGTTCGTAGAGCTAAGGGCAGAGAGGGCAGTGGTCAGTGGGCTAGGAGTGGGCACCACAGGCCAAGAGCCATAAGAGGGAGGGGGCCCAGGGCCAGTCCTCCCCACACTGTGGGCATCTGAGCACCTCACTGCTGGGCAGAAAACAGCCGACACCAAGGCCACGGGGTTGTCCCCAGGCTGCAGGGACAGAACTCAGACAGGCAGCTTGGGACAAAAGGAATTCAAGCCCCACCATCTGAAGCCGGGCCTGAGACCCAGCTGTGTGTGGGGCTGGTGCCTCCTGCCTGTCCCAGTGTTTCTAGGCTCTGGCAGAGTCAGCTCCATCTCTGCCACCATTACTCTTCTCCTTGAAGGACTCCAGTCTGCTAGGGTTAGGGCCACCTCATCTCCACCCCTAACCAACTACATCTGCAAAGCCCCAGTTCCCAATGACGCCACTCTCATAGAGCCAGGGCACACAGTTCCTATTTACCCACTCCCTCATTTACTCAGGGCACTGAGGATGGAACCCAGGACCTTTGCTGCAACTCAGTCCCCAGCCTTTTATTTTGACACAGGCTCTAAGTTACTGAGCTGTCCAAAGAGAGGTCAAACTCCAGACTCTCCTGCCTCAGCCTCCCAGAGTGCTTTGATGGCAAGCCTGTACCACTGCACCTAGTTCCTGGTGGGTGGATTTCTTAAAGAGACACAATCCACCCCACAATGGCAGCGCTCATGGAACCTCACACGACCAACATGACCAACATGAATGTCCCCTGGGGCTGTCCTGGGAGCCCCGCACAAAGCACATCTACTCCCAAGAGCCAGCTTGCTCTTGCAGATCTGAAGAAACTTAGGTATGGCAGGAAGCGGGTGGATTACAACTGGGGAGCGCTAGGACCCATGGCACAGAACCAGTAAACATCTCCCCTGGCCTCTGAGGTCTCATGCTGTGACCCCAGCATCTGGGAGGCTGAGGCAGGAGTATGGTAAGTCTTTGCCAGCATGCACAATTTAGCAATACTCTGTCTCAGAATAAGAAAGAAAAAAGAAAAGGGCACTGAATGTAGTTCAGAGGAAAGGCCCTGGGTTCCATCCACAACACTCATAAATAAATAAATAGCCAGTGACCATCTGTGTGCCACGAAGGGCTGGCTACCCTGCTGGGGAGGAAGTGACAGGATGTCACCGTAGGAGGGGAAATGCTGTCTGGGGCACCCACTGGGGCACTGGGGGAGCCTTGGCCCTACAGCCACAGCCCACAGTCCAGGAGGGCAGGCAGGGCAGGCTGGGCAGGGGGCAGCGCGGGCAGGGATAATTAGAAAGTGGAGTTCAGGCGGGGGCCAATTTACCAGGGAGAGGCAGGGGCAAATACCAGGCTTCAAATTAAGCTCCGGGGAATGCGGCTGGCTGGGCTGTGGGGGGCCTTGAAACCACCAATTAGGCCCAGGCTGGGATAATCTGTCATTAGGTGCCCAGAGCAAGGCCAAGCAGCTCAGGGCCCAGAAGCTGGGGCCTTCTCCCGGCTTCCCTTCTGCCAACCTGCCTTGCTCTGAGCCTTGGCTTCCCGGTCTGTATAATGGAGATGGGGGCGGGGTGCTTCTGGAACAGGGTCAGGAGGACGCCAGCGTCCAGACCTCATCCCTGGGTGGTCGAGGCCCAGCACAAGGCCAGCTGTCGGCCTTTGTCTGCGCCCCACCCTGGCCAGCGCCAGACTGGCCGGCCTGCATTCCTGCGCTGATTTATGACGGCCTGGGAGGCCCCTTTCCCCCTCAGCTGCCCGAGGGCTGCGGGGCCTGCAGGTAGACCGGGCTGGACCGGCCGGGCCTTGTCCTTCCAGCCCTGCCCAGCTCTCCCTGCGCCGGCCCTGTGTGCCCCTCACCCACTCCTCTAGCATGCCCCTCCCAACACTGAGTCCAGACACTTGTGTTGTGCTCGCACATGCGGGTCGGGGCTGTTTGGGCCACGCAGAAGCTGCTTAATAAATGCTCCTCAGGCCGGGTACAGTGGTGGTAGCTGCTCAGGAGGCTGAGTCTGGAGGATCTCAAGTTCAAACCTCGCCTGGCAACTTAGTGAGACCCTGTGTCTCAAAATTAAAAACCAAAACGTGCTGGGGATATGGCACTGGGTTCCACCCCTGCATATTCTCTGTCTGTCCCTCTCTCAAAGGGTTTATCCTGGACATGCAGAAGCACTATGACTGCTAATATCCCAGATGGGGAAACTGAGGCCAGGGCAGAGATAGAACAGTCTGCTGACAAGGGGGAAGGCAGTGGGGCCATTGACCAAATGGTGGGCTAACAGTCAGTTGCTGGGCCTGGCTGGACCCCCATGAGGCCAGAGCATTGATTCGAGGCTATAAAAGGGGTACCCAAAGGGCCCCCAGCGGCTGATGGACAGGCTGCCTTAGTGGCTACTGCTGGCGGCTAGCAACAAAAGCTGCAGTGAAGGCTGCTCCCGCTTTATGGGGCTCCAAGCCCTAGTTCTGCTGCCCTGTGAGGTTCATCCCACCCTGGCCAGCTGGCTGGGGCCCCAAGGGACAGTGTCCAGGCCCCCATGGGAGCACCCAGACCCCCACTTGTGGGCAAGCGAGCATGGCTGCCAGCTGTGGGAAGGCTCTGAGGACACAAGATGACCTGCAGCGGATCCAGGCCTGGGTCCACAAAGAGGGGCGAGGTGGACCTGGCACCATTCAAAGCAAGGGGCCAGGAAGCACTAGCACTAAGTTGGTCATCTGGGCACCCCAGAGCCTTAAACAGGCCGGGAGAAGCCAGGCATCCACAGGCGGCCTTGGGCTGAGGTTCCACCCACCCCCCAGCCCTATTTCCCCTCCCCTACCGCAGTCCCAGATCCTGAGACCCAATGTCCCTCTTCCAGGATGCTGTGCCCAGGTGCCGCCCACATCAGCCTCTGACAGTGGCCCCCACAAATGTCGCATCCCCAGAGAGCAGGCTTAGGCCTCTGCACCGGCCACCCCCACCCCTGCTTTCCTGTGGACGGATCCCGACCTTCTGGCTTAGGTCTGCCCTTCCTCCCTGGCCTTCATCACCAGGCTCCGTGGGTCCACGTACCCGCTTCGGGTCTCAACAGCTGTCTGATTCCCCGCCCCTATCTAAAACTGCACACACAAGTGCTTAATAAATGGTTCTTAAATGAACCTCATCTGTCAGCCAAGGCGTCCGTCCCAAATCAGAGCCCTGTCTGATTTAGCATGGGGCAGGGCTCCGCTTCCTGGCTCTGTCCTGGCCCCTCCCATCTGAAATGTGGGTGCAACATTGTCTTCGAAGCAAGGATGGGTTGAGGGCTGGGCGGGACACCCAGCAGCTGCTGGCTAAGTGCATGTCACCCTCACTGCACACCTAGCAAGCGAGGATACCGCTCGCCCTGGCTCCTGGGTTGGGCCTCTCCTTGAGCCCCTTATTCCCCAAGGAGAAAAGGACCCTAAAACACACATGTGCGCACACCCCAGAGCCTGCGCACTGGCTGTGGTCCCAGCCTGGGGTGTAGGTCCTAGAGCTCCCTGGGCTTCCTCCTCTGGCCCTGCACACCTCTGACGCTCCCCTCCCTTCTGCTCTGCTTTCCTGCCAGGGCCCCGCATGGGGCCTGTCCTGTCAGGTGAATGGGTGAGTGAGGAAAGGCAGCCTTTGGTTCTGGGTGCTGGCAGAGCTGAAAGGCAGACAGGGAGCTTGGAGCTGAGCGGATGTGGTCCTTTTAGGTGAGACCATGCGTCTGGCCTGGGAGGAGAGGAGCAGCCCTTGTGGGAAAGCTCCCCTTGGAGGTTGGGGGTGCTACTGCCCTGGCAGACGGGGTTGTTGCTTAGCAGCCCTGCAAGGGACAAACCCCTGGGGACCAGGGGTGCTTAGTCCTAGCTCAGACCCTGCCCAGCCCTGGGGGTTAAAGCTAGAAAAGGATCCCAGGCTTCCATGAAACTCAACAACGAGAACCGAATTCAAACTACAAAATTTAAACGAGGCATGGTGGCATGTGTCTGTGATCCTAGCACTCGGGAGGCTAAGGCAGGGGAATCATGAGTTTGAGGCCAGCTGGGTCCCACAGTAAGACCTATATTTAAAAAAAAAAAAAAACCCACTGCCTGGGCAAGCACAAGGTCCTGAGTTTGATTTCTCATACCAAAAAGAAGAAGAAGAAAAAAAAAGCTACAGAGTGACCACAGGACAGTTGGATCAGAACGGGTGTGGGCTGTCCTCACCTAGGTCCTGGGCTGGACCAGGACGGCGGCTCAAGGTCACTCCCCCGCCGCCGCTGCCGGGCCCCACCTGAGCGGCTTGGCCCATTCCTGCAGCTGTAGGCACCCAGGGCGTCGTCCCCAGCCATGGGGCCCCGGCTGTAAAGAAACAGCCCTGTGTCTGTGGGGCCCCAAGAACTTTGCCCCCCGCCCCCGAGCCGTGTCTGCTCAGCCCCCTGCCGCGTCCTGGTGACTCCAAAGTCCACGAGGCCCCACCTGGGGACCAGGCCACAGGCGGGTGGGTAGGGTAGACCCCGGGACTGCAGACTGTGCCTGGGCCATCAGGAAATCAAGAAAAAGCAAGAGGCCACCCTCATGCTCGGGCTTAGAGCACCGAGGAGGAAAAAAGAGGAGAGGCATGCACCCATGGCCAGTGGCGGGGATTTCTAAAAAAAAGTCCTGCTTTGTCCCCACCAACATGGCACACGGGAAATCAAAATCGGCTTCCCTCTTAAGTGCAAAGATGCATTTTTGAAAGCTCAGAAGACGAGTCATGAATCAGCTCTGCCTTAGCGGCTTCTTGTTCTGGATGGGTTAACAGAGGTGCCATAGCAGGCAGGGGCCGTGGCTCTGCTGGAAGAACCTCCCAGGTGTCCCGGACTTTTGTTTTTAAAACTCAACTACTAAAAAAAAGCATTAGGTAGCAGCAATTTAAGGTGAACAATTTCATGCACTGAGAAACTGCACGACCATCACTTCTATTTAGGCCGCAACATTCCAGTCCCCCAAAGAAGCCCTGTCCCAAGGACTATTCACCCCATCCTCTCCCCAGCCCCCCACCCCATGAGTCTGCTTCCTGCCTCTGGGTTCGCCTGTCCTGGGCATTTCCTGTCCGCAGAGCCCCACACTGTGTACCCTTCTGTGTCTGATGTCTCTCACTGAACAATGTCTTCAAGGTCTGTCCTCACTATGGGGAGTGTCACAGCCTTGCTCTTAAGGTTTTTTTTTAAAGATTTATTTATTTATTACAGGGTCTCCCTATGCAACTTGGGCTCATAATGATCCTCCTGTCTCAACCTCCCTAGTGCTGGGATTATAGGCATGCACCACCACGCCTGGTTTCTGTGGCCAGCATGGAGTCGGGCCTGCACAGCATGTGGTACCGAGGATTGAACCTGGGTTCTTGTGCTTGTCAGACAGGCACTTAGACCGCTGGGCCATCTCCCCAGCCCTGCAGCCTCCCTCTTTTTCCTGGCTAGGTATTATTCCACCATATGGATAAACCATGCCATGTCTTATCCGTTTCCCTCAATGGACACAGAGGTTATTTCTGCCCCGGGGTTATGGTGAATCGTGCTGCTTTGCGCATCCGGGTGGATCTTAACCATTTTCATAACCTTTGGGTTTTGGATAAGAAATGACTCACTGCTACTTCTATAACCCAAGTTAAACTAATGTGGTTGTTTTTTTGTCTCTTGACCTTCCCCCCCCACCCTACCCCCCATAAAGCCCAGAGGAACAGGCGAGAGAATCAGATAGCAATTTCTTCTCTCAGCCGCAGGGAAGAGAGTCCTGGGGCTTGGAAATTGTGACGTCAGCAGGCACTGGCTGCTCGCCTGCCCGGCTCCACAAACCCCCATGGCCCACTGCCTCTGCATTCTGTCTGCAGCTTTTCTCCCTCCCTCCGGCTTCCTGAACTCTGGCTATGAAGGCCTCCTGGCCGGTTCTGCCTTCGCGCTGGCCCGGTCCCAAAGCCTCTGCACTCACAGGTCCCCCCCACCTCGAGCGTCCCTGTCCCAACTTCAGCCTCTGCATCTGCAGCTTGAGGGCAGCCTGCACTGTCCCCAGGCCCAGCTTGTGCCTCCTGTGACAGCCCTGACCGGCAGCTGTCACGGAGCCTGCAACTGTTGCTGCGTTCACGTTGGGATTTTTTTCTCTTTTAAATTTCCGTCTTCCTGCTCTGCCCCTAGACTGATGGAGGTCAAGGGGAGTCCTGAAAAGCGGGCACCCACTAATAAAAGAATAAAAGAGAAGATGAGCAGCTCTCATTACCCCGGGCCTCAACCTGGGCCCTCAGCCTCACACCCTGGGCTGGCCCAGCACCAGTGTTATCATTGGTGTTATCACCCGGGTATCCAGGTGACTCAGCCTGGTGCACCTGACATTGGATGGGCAGGGTCCCTGGGGGCCTGGCCGCCTCCCCTTCACCAGAACACCTGTACTGCCTGGTGGGCACAGGAGCAGCCTTCCCTGTACCCTAAGGGGCCCTCTCTACACCTGGGGAGACTGGGGTAGGGAAGAAGGCAAACGATATACCCCTCAGCATGCTTCCAGTCCTTTCCTTGGCCCTGGAGGCAAGAAAGGATGTGGCTGGCAGCGATGTTGGGGAGTACCCCACCCCTCAAAGCCAAAAAACCCCAAGCTGGTGAGGAAAAAGGACAGGATAGATGAATGAGATCGCGGGTGGAGCAGGTGAGTGGTGGTCGCAGGAGGGAGACAGAAGCTGGCCGGGCCTCAGTTTATCCATCGCAGTTGAAGAAAGAGCTGAAGAGATAGGCCCTCGGGGCCCCTCCGGAAGACCCTGCCAGGACACCCAGGGGATTTCAAGTTTTGAGAGTTTTTTTTTTTCCCATTCTGGAAAGTCCCCAAAAGGGAGCTGGTGACAGCCATCCAGCCCAACAGCCAGCAGTGCAGGGCCACTTGGGCCAGCATGTCCTGTGGGACAGTGCTTCTGGTGTGTTGGGGCTGTGCCGACACAAGGATGCCATGGGTCCAAGATGGGCCTGGAGCGACCCACACAGGGAGCTCCAGACAGTGGGGAGCACACCGATCTCAGATCAGGGTGTTGGTGGGTCACTGCAGCTCTCAGGAAGGCTGAGGAGGGGTATCGCTGTTTGAGGCCAACCTGGGCTGTACGTGGAGTTCGAGGCCAGCCTGAACTGCACAGTCAGATTCTATCTCGGCACAACAACATCAGGGTGTGGGAAGAGGCTGGCTCGGGCGGTAGTCTACGGACAGATCTGGTGCTGAGGGATCAGATGGGCCAGGCACTGCAGCATGGGCTTGCTGCACTTCATTCAACAGGGGCATAATCAATGCCCACTGTGCCAACTTGGGCCTCCACAGCTCTCTCTGGGCAGCAGTGCTTGGTCATACACTGGCTTTGGGGTGCACCTGACAGGCTGGGGGCTTCCCCGCCAGCTTGGGCCACACGGCTGTTTCATTTCCCGTCAGCTCCTTGGGCTCCAGGAAATTGGGGAAGTGATTCTGGGTAGGGCAGAAACATCTGTCTGCAGGCCTGGGCCCCTCTGAGCCCTCCGTACCCCACCCACGGGGCCGATATTAATAGTGCTCCCGAAATGACCAGGCGGCCCCTGGTGCTTCCAGGTGTCTCTCTGGATTTCCGGATCACGAGACTGAGGGGGGAGGAGAAGCTGCTGACCCCCAAGCTCTGCTCTTTCTCTCTACCTGGGGCCAGGGGGAACATAAGAACCTCAGACTCTATTGAGAAGTGGCTACCAGGACCCAGGTGTGGCAGCAGAAGGATCAGCCTCAATAATGGACCCAAGGGGTTGGGGAGATGGCTCAGTAGAATAAGTGCTTGCCTGGTAAGAGCAAGGTCCTGAGTTCAATCCCTAATACCACAAAAAAAAAAAAAAAAAAAAAAAGTCTCAGTATCAGCACTCGGAGGTTGAGGCAGGAAGACCACCACCAGTCTGAGGCCAGCCTGGGATACAAAGTGAGTTCAAAGCAACCTGGAGAGAGACCTTGTCTCAAAATATAAAATAAACTGAGCAAGGGCTGCAGCTCAGTGCAGAGGTCCTGGGTTCCATCCCCAGCACCAAAATAGAAAAATTTTGTTATGGAAGGAAGCAGCCATTTCCCTGAGGCAGGGGCCTGGACAGCCCCAAAAGCACCCAAAGGGCTTTCCTTCTGCTGAGCCATTTGCAGTGTCCCCGAGGGCTCTGCGGCTCCCAGGCTGGATTCTCTGAAGAGACTCCCGGCCAGGCCTGGCAGCCACAGAGGGCAAAACCAGGGCCCACGATGCCTGGCACAGCCCAGGGTGAACAGTGAGGGCCCGGTGTCTCCAGTTTCAGCCCAAGGGACAACAGCTCAAACCACAGTGACAGTAGATGTCTCTCAAGTCACCTGGTCCATTTCCCGCGACAGGAGCCCCAACGACCGTGTGGGGACACACACTGGGCCAGCCTCGCCCACACGCTCCAGTCCTTCCACCTCGAGAACCAGAGCAAGGGGCAGAGGGTGGCAACACGGCAATTCACAGGGTGACAATCCTGCCTACAGATGGGGAAACTGAGGCAGGGGAAAGCGAGGAACAAGCAAACGTCACTGAGGGAGATGTGGCAGGGTAGTGTAGGGGACCAGAGAGCCAGAGAAAGGGGATGAAGCAGAAAGGGATGCAGCATAGCTCCAGCTCCCCTCAGGGATACCTTGCCCAGTCTGGGCTTGAGCTCCTGACCCTCCTACCGTGGCCTCCTGAGTAGGTAGGCTTAGCATGGCTGAATTTCTGACATACCATCACCACCTCCACACCCCACCCTTGTGCTGCCGTCGTGACTTCCGTGCCTGCAGAGACCCTGCTTCCAAACCCTCCCTCTCTGAGGTTCTGGTGGATTTGCATTTGGGAGTCACTATTCACCCCAGAAATACTTCCTCAGGAATGAAGTATTCATGTTTCCTCCAGGCCAGGAGGGCAGGAGGGTGTCCTGGAGGCTGGGCTCAGGGCCAACTCCCAAATGTATGACCCCCAGCCCAGCTGCTGGAGCCCAGCGGGGCCCCACAGCTCAGCCATGACCACGGGGCAAGGCCATGACCCTTAGCTCAGCCTCAATGGCCAGATTAGTTACCTTTTAACTGTGTGAGCCCCAAATGTCCCCCAGCCATGTTTCATGGGCAGGCAGAGAAGGGGCACGCCGCCCCCACATCACAGGCACTTACCAGGCCGCGTTCCTGCAGTGGTTGGGCCAGATAGGGTCAGAGAGGGCAAATGGGCCATAAATGGGGGTTGCCAGGCACCCAGCAGGGCTCTGGGCTTGACTTTGTGGTGCATCTCTGCCATGTGGGCTGTGTGGACCCTGCCTGGTCAGAACGTAAAAAAGCCTCAGAGAATGTAAAAAGGTCTCAGAAGCCAGGCATGGTAGGCCATACCTGTCATCCTGGCACTCAGGAGGCTGAGGCAGGAGACTGTTCTTTTGATTTTTGGTGGAACCGGGGACTGAACTCAGGCCCTTGTGCTTGCCAGGAAAGCTCTTATTTCACTGAACCATCTCCCCAGCTCCCAGGGGAGATCATTGTGAGTCCGAGGTCAGTTCAAGACCAGCCTGAACTACATAGCAAGAGCCTGTCTCAAAAATAAATAAATAATGGCCAGGCATGGTGGTGCACACATGTAATCTCAGCTCTCAGGAGGCTGAGGCAGCAGGATCTCCATGAGTTTGAGGTCAGCCTGGACTGTACAGTCTGACCCTGGATCAAAAAGATAAAACAAGGTCTGGAGATATAGCGCTGTGGCACAAATGCCTGCTTGGCAAATATAAGGTCCTCATTTAATTCCTGGAACCACAAACCTCCCTCTACATATAAATAGGTCTTAGGAATTAAGCCTTGGTATCAAGAGGGGGAACCAGGGCTGCAGTGGGCAGAGGCCTGCCCGGCGAATCCTCCAGGTCAGTCCCCATGGCCTGTCCACACCCCAGTGGTTACCAGGACTGTGTCAGCAACTTGGGATCCAGGACCCATGCGGGTGGCTGACCTGTGCCTGGACGCAGTGGTGACCAGACAGGCCCTCAACAGGCTCAAGGCTAATGGTTAACAGGACCCCCAGCAGGCGTGAACACTGCACACACACACAGGTGTGAAGCCACCAGAGCACGTGCATACGTGGCCATGTTCAAACACAGCCCGTGAAAGCCGGGTATGGCGGTGCGCAGGCTGGGGCACAAGGGTCATTACAAGTTAAAGGCCAGCCTGAACTGCACAATGAGACCCTGTCTCGGAGAACAAACAAAAGGCTAGGATGTAGCTCATTGCAAAGGCTCGGGGGTCAATTCCTAATTGTAAAAAAGGAAATAGCAAACTGGGACACGAAGTTTGTCATGTTCTATGCCATGCAAGGAGCAGCTGGAGATACGGGCAGAGAGAGACCTTAAGATGACAAATACACACACATGCCACCAGATGGGTCCCTAAGGACAGAGCTTGATCCACACAGGGCCCCACTTGCTGCCCGCCCACGTCCCCATGCCCCTCCCGCAGCTGGGGACATTCCGCCCGCCTGGCACCACTCCCACCCGCAGCCGCGTGTGTTATTAGAAGGCGTGGGGCGGGGTCAGGTGCTTGGCAGCAGTCACGGCTATGGTGGTGGCGGTGACCCTGCGGCGGTGACCCGGCGGCCAGACGGTGGCGCAGGGGCCAGATAAGGTTCTTCCGGCTGAGTCAGTGCGGTTCCTGGGGTTGGCACGGGCCAGGGCACAGTGCCAGGGGCTGGCGAGCAGGCGCCTTTCTGTGCCCGCCGCAGCCCAGCTGGCTGGGTGCCAGCAGCCACAGCTACTTTGATGAGGCGGCGCTGCCCGGCGAGGGGGCTCCCTGCCCCACCCCCACCCTGTGCCCGGGCCGGGCAGCCACTGGCTCTAGGCCCGCTGGACAAACACAGCCCGTCTGGCACATACCCGACAGCAACACCAGCAGCACCCTCTGCCTGACCTCAAGGCTTCTGGCAGGCAGTGCCCTGCGCCCAGCACACCCAGGCCTGCTGGGAAGCTAGGAGCCCCTTCGCCTCCTGCCTGGACCAGACCGCTCCATTCTTCCTGCAGTGTCCTCCTGGCACCTGCCTCCTTTCCCGCCCTGCAAGGCTCCCCTCTGAACCCTAAATAGTCTTGCAAACTCTTTCAAACCCTCCCTGCAAAGCCCCAATCCCAATACCCCTGATTTCTCTGGTAGCTTCTCAATGCTTTTCATCTCGCTCTGTCCTGACTCCTCAGAAGTGAACCCGGCTCAGGCTCCAGCAAGCCTGAGAACCTCTGTGGCACACAGAGGAAGAGGCCTGCTCCTCCCTTCCCCAATGCCCACTCCACGCAGTGCCAGCAGCAGGAAGTTCAAAGTGCGTGTTTATTGGAAAGTACAGAGGGGCTCTGACCCACCAGGGCACCTTGAAGAAAATTCCACCTGCTCAGAACATTCTGACCCAGGCGGGTGGCACTGAGGGGACGACTGGGAAAAACCTAGGACAACAGCAGCTTACTCAAAGCGGGGTGAGACCAAAAGGCCAGAAAGAAGGTCACATCTCTAACATCCTGTGAGCCTACTCTTGGGCAGAGGCAAGCTAGAGTTTTTCTTGTCTGCAACAGTGCTGTCTGGTGTTCTTCTAGAATCCAAAGTAGATTTTCAAAGTCCCCACAGAGCCAGGCGCAGTGGCACACACCTGTCATCCCACTACTCGGGAGGCTGAGGCAGGAGAACAGTAAGTCTGAGCCTAGCCTGGACCTTCCTAGCCTGGAGTGACTCTCCCAGCCCTTATTACTTTTTTTTTTAATTAATTTATTACAGTGTCTTGCTACATATCACGGATTCTTTTTTTGCCGGGGGGGGGGGGTGGTCAGCTCAGCCCACCCTGGGGGAAGGGGCTGGCATGGCATGTGGTGCTGGGGATCGAACGGTGGTCCCTGAGAGGCGCTTTAGACTGCTGAGCTATCTTGCCAGCCCTACTTTTTTTTTTTTTTTTTTTTTTTTTTTCGGAACCAGGAATTGAACTCAGGCCCTTTGTGCTTGCCGGGGAAACGCTTATTCCACTGAGCCACCTCCCTGGCGCTCCCTATTACTTTTTTATCTTGACACAGGGCCTTGCTGAATTGCTAAATGGCTCAGGCTGGGCTAGAACTTGCATCCTCCTGCCTCAGTCTCCCACAACACTAGGATTACAGATGTGTATTGCTGCGCCCGACTACAAATAATTCTGCATCTCTGAGTTCAGCCGCAAGGCATGTGGTGCACAGGTTTCCCCTCCAAAGCCAGGAAAAACCCCAACGTTCAGTGCAGAGTAGCACCACAGTCAGAGTCACTGGGTCCCCAGAAGTACAGTCACCAGAATCTAAATGTCAGCAGGAGCCAGAGGTTGTGGAAGGTAGCAGCACCCACACCCACACCCAGGGCCAGTGGGACCAGGGACAGTGCTTAAATACTCGATTAACATCCTACCTAGCAATTGCACTGCTGAAGTCACACCTAAGACAAAGGTACTCACACTTAACCGAAAAGAATTCACATTCATATGGAAGCACACACCACCGCAAAGCCCAAAGGTACAAACAGCCTGCACCCTTAACGCATTTACGAACGGACACCCCCAGCATGGCCCCTCTGAGCACTGGAATATTACTTGGCCAGGAAAATGAGTGAGAATATGACACTTGCTGGTCTAAATGGATACACAGTGAGGATGCGGTGTGCTCCGTGAGACACCAGACAGAAACCACAGAGCATGGGTTCTACAGACAGCAAATGTCAGGACAGATGAATCCAGAGACAGAAAGTGGACTTGGGGCGGGACTGGGGCTGCTAGGGGACCAGTGACTGCTCATGGGACTCATGGGGCCATCCTTTGGGAGGAATGGAGTGTTCTGAAATCAACAGAGATCTTTGCTGTGAATATCCCCAAAGTCGCTGAATCATACACTTCCAAAGCCCAACTGTGTAAATGTAAATCAGATCTCGTTTCTCTGAGTTGTTGAGATTCTAGCTTCAAGCCCCAAAGCAGCTGAAAATCTAGGATGACCAGGCCACAAGCTCAAAGCCACACAATGGCCACTCCGGGCCTTGGGTGTGGCCGTGTGGGTGACAGGAAGCCGCCAGGATGCGCTCTCCATGCCAAGATCCTAATCACAGCCATGACGCACCCGAGCCCGGCCATGCTGGGAGCTTTCTATGGGGACAGGTGGCCCCACCTTCCCCAGGCCCTTGATTTTCAGGGAGCTCAGCCCAGCTGCACCCCCAAGCCTGCAGCCTACAGCACAGTCTCCCAGCTGCACAGAGAAAGTCTCAGTCCCGGACCCTGCCAAGACCCAGAGAAGCTAGAGACGGTGCCAAGCGGCGGCCAGCCAGGGCTGCCACGCGCCGGGAAGGGGCAGTGGGGCCAGCGCCAGAGTCAACACAGCCAACATCTGCTGGGCTGGTGGGGCCCAGGCTGCAGTTGACAGGCCCAGCACTGTTGCCAGCTGCATGGCAGGCAGTGCCAGCCCCAGCTGGGCAGAGAACGCAGTGCCTCACTGCAGGGCCCGCCCTGTCTGCCCACAACATCCCAAAATCCAATCATCATACAACGCCCACTTTCCAGACCAGACAGACATCAGCATCCGGCCTCCACACGCATGCGTGTAGGCACACACGCACGCACGCACGCACCGAGCCCCGCCTCCTCCCCAGGACCAGGCGCGGGCGGTCACCTCTGACAGGTCATGTCTCGGGCACTTTGATTTTTTTGTGGTACTGGAATTGAACCCAGGGCTTGCATACTGAGATAGAACCGTGACAGGGTCTATGTGGCCCAGAATGGCCTCAAACTCAATGATCCTCCTGCCTCAGCCTCCTAGAGTGTTGGAGTTAGAAGTGTGCACCCCAAGCCTGGATTCCTGGCTCCATTTTGGCGTTCAGCACTCAGTGAAAAATATTCCAACCTGAGGGGCCTGACACTCAACCTCTTGGACATCACTGATCTGTCCCCAGCAGAAGGAAACTGAGGCATAGAGCACAGTGGAGCTGACCAGACAGCCAGGACCTCCTCTTGGGCCTGGACCCAAGCGAGCAGCCATGACCAGGTATGGGGTGTGGCCCGGTCACACCCAGGAGCGGTGACGTCTGTCCCGGCAGGTCCACTGGCTGTCTGCCCACCTCCACCTCGCCCTCCACACCAGGACCAGGGCCTGGAAGGTGAGGCTGCCCCACCCAGCCTGCTGATGTCACTGCAGCTCCCCTGGGTTCCTCGAAACTTTCCCTCCTGATTCCTCAAAATTCTCCATCTGCCCCAGCCGTGCTTGTGCTGTGCCAACCACCCGAACCACTGTCCCCTGCCTCTATAACTCCCCATCACAACCAATGCCACAATACGTCCACTTTCCAGATGCCTATGGTTTTTATGCCAACCCAAACTGCGGTCTCTTAATTCCTGTTTTTTTTTTTTTTCTTTCCACAGTACCAGGGATTGAACCCAGTACCTTCACACTGAGCTCTGTCATCAGCCCTTTGTGAGGCAAGGTCTTAGTAAGTTACCCAGGCTAGCCTGGAATTTGAGACCCTCCTGCCTCAGCTTCCCAGTGGTTTGCACTGCCAACACATGGCTCCAAACTTTAGTCTCTTGATTGCTGACAACTGTCCTTTTATACTGACCAAGTGTCCAATGGGGCTCGGTGGGGAGCCTCTGGTGGCCCTGGGACCCTCAAGCCTGTCCCTTACAACTACTGTGGGCAGCTGGAGCCCTCTGCCCCTCGCCTGGGGCGACTGCAGCTGTGGCTCTGGTCCTGACAGGGAGGCTGACTCCTGTTGGTGGCTCCAGGAGGCCAGGCAAGGCCCAGCTGGCCAAAGGCTGGAATGCAGGCTCAGCCGGCCACCAGCCGCCATCTGCTTTCCATCTGTGCGTGGACTTCAAAGGCGCCTCCACCTCCACCCGTCCGGCCACTTCCTCTGGCCTGGCCGCCCACGGGGAAGGAGCAGGACTGCCCTGTTTCCTCTGTGACCATCAGGGGCCCAGGAAGCTTCTGGGGTGATCCTAAGACCCCCGTGCTGTCCCTGCCCACCCTCAGCCCCCACCCCAGCGCGACATGCCTGACACTCCTAAAGTTCTGTCCAAATGTCCACCAGGGCCACTGCCCCGGCTGGCACTACCATCTTGTCTCCCATGGCCACTGCAATAATCTCACTATGGACACAACTCACACAGACACCCACGAACCCCACGCGAGGAACAGGACACCCCATCCCTGAGGCACAAGGCTCCATTTCTCCAACCATGTTGGCTGCCACAAGTTTTATCTCAGCGTATTTATTTATGTATTTGTTTTTGCAATGCTGGGGATTAAACCCAGGGCTGCAGCAGCAGCCCGCATGGGACAGACAGTGGACCTAGCTATCTCCTCAGATCTAATTTTTTATTTTAAGCTACAAAGGTGCCCAGGTTGGGCTTGAATTTGGGACCCTCCTGTTTCAGCCTCCCAAGTGCTGGGATCACAGGCATTGCCACAGCACCTGGCACCCCCAGCCTTCGAGAAAGCCATCTGCTCCATCGGACCTGCCTCTCCAGCTGGCCACCTCAAAGTCACCTCTACCCATCCTGGAGTGCAAACACCTCCCACCTATGGTCCTGCACCAGTCTTTTTTTTTTTTTTTGCAGAACCAGGAATTGAACTCAGACCCTTGCACTTGCCAGAGAAGCGCTTATTCTACTGAGCCATCTCCCCGGCCCCCTGTACCAGTCTTTATCACTAGTTCACCCCAGACACACACAGAAATCTTAGTGTGGCTCCCCAGAAGCTATAGGCCAAAGTCAGCCCAACCCATGGTGACAGGGACAATCTGAAGATCCCTGGACCCCAGTGATGCCGCAAGACCCACCTGCTTAAACTGTTCCTCGTAGGTCCAGTCCCCATGGTCGGGTGGCTGCAGCTGGGCGGCTACATGGGTGGCCCCTCCAGGGTGCGTGGAGCCAGGTCCTGGCCTCTCAGGGCCACCTAGTGCCCTGGGGATGCCATCTCCACGGAAGGCCTGGGCTGCTGGGGCCTTTCGGGGAAAAAGGCCTGTGGGGCCCAGGCCTGTGGGGCCTGGAGGGCCCAGCCCCTCTTCCTCCACCTCCTCCTCCTCCTCCTCCTCGAAGTCCTCTTCCTCCTCCTCCTCGTCCTCGTCCTCGTCCCCCATGTCCTCCTCGAGCTCTTCCTCCTCCTCCCACTTTTGCTTCCTGCAGTGGACACAGGGCACCAACCCATCAAGGGACAGAGGCCTGTCTGTTCCAGGGGCCAGGAAAAGTCCACTGTCTGTCCCAGCCTGTTTCCCCTTCTGAAAGTGGGGAGAGCAGGCTCCCACAGGCTCAGGCTGTGGTGCCCCAAAGCACTTGGGTTACCAAGACACTTATCCTGTTGCCAACACCCCAGAACAAGACGACCTGCCATAGAGCATAGACCCCAGCCCCCACCCTGCTACCCTCCCGTCCCGCATCCCTACTTGTCAAGGTGCTGCTGTCCCAGGGCCTTTGCACAGACTGGCTTGTCCTCCCCACTCCTCAGACTCATAACTCTGTACACCTCTGATTTAAAGCCCATCCCCCCACCAAAGCACCACGACGTTTTGTCTGCCACCCATTAGGCCAACTCACATGTCGTCATCAGAGCCCATGTCTTCGAAGTGTCCATCTCCTTCCAAGTGTTCCAACCCCTCTTTGTCTTGGCCAGGGGAGCTGGGAGCCCCCTCCTGGTCCATGTCCTCATCCTCCGAACCCTGAGGACCATCCTCAGATGAGCCACCACCAGGGCTGGGCGGGTGTCCGAGGCCCGCAGCAGCGGCCCGCATGGCAGCCAATGCGGCCATCTGTGCCCGCTGCATGTGGGCGCTATTGGGCTCTCTGTCTTCATCAGGGGCGGCCCGTGCTCGGGCTGTGGGTCCCGGGGTGGGGGCCTCGGGCAGGGGTGGCTGCTGCCGGGCCTCCAGCTCTTGGTGCGCTCGTTGTTGCCGCTGCAACAGGGTCTCCATCACTGCCTGCAGCTTCATGGCTCTGCGGGCTGGGCCGCCGCCCCGGACACCTGGGGCGGGGGGCGGGGGTGGCCCCTGTGGGGACGGGGCCCGGCCACACTGCAGCGTGGGGGTTTCGGGGGAGCCGGGGCAGTGCAGGGTGGCGGGGGGGCAGGGGCGGGGGCCGCCGGCTCAGGCTGAAGGCTGGCAGGGCATGCCCGTGGTGGACGGCTGGGGCCCTTCTCACACCGGGCACCCAGGGGCAACAGCTATTGTTCGGCTCATTCACGGGCCTGCAGAAACCTGGGATCAGCAAGAGAGAGATGATCGGACCACAGCCAGCCCCATCTGTTTCAAGATGAACTGCAAAGCCTCATGGGAGAATCCCTGGCATTACTCCCACCAGGATGCACACCTGGTAGCCTTCCTGAAGGGAGAGAGGCACACAGTTCACATACCCCCTCTGGCCACCCACTTGCAGGACTGAGGAACAGGGTCACCCCAATGAGTCTCAAGGGGTCTCAGAGTCACAGGAAAACGCACTGTTGCCACCTGGGCCACCCAGCAACCCTGGGTTATCTATTGCTTCATAAGCAAAGTGACAGGACCTAGTGTTTCTGGATTCCGATTGGCTACAGTGAGTCACTTCTAAGACCCTGGAATCCAACTGGGTTCTGGGCTCTGATTCCAAGTTCTAGGTGCTGCCCATTTCCGTGCTGGAGCACAGAGACTTCTGGGTACCTCCTTTTTCTCCTTCTGTACAGTAGTGAGGACTGAACCTAGAGCCCTTTTCACTGAGCCCTTTCTCTTTTTTCCTTCTGGGATTGAACTCGGGACCTTGCACTTGCCAGACAGGTGTTTATTCTACTGAGCTATCTCCCTGGCCACGAGCCCTTTTCCTTTTGAGATGGGTCTTCTAAGTTACCCGGACTGGGTCCCAACTTGCGGTCCTCCTGGCTCAGCTTCCCACAGCGCTGGGATCACAGGCATGTGCCATCATGCCCAGCTCTTCTTTTCTGATTAACAGACAAAGCTGACCCAGACTGAGTGTATGCTGTATACCAGCCCTGAGTCTACACTCTACCTAAAGTGGTATCTCAAACAAACAAACAAAAAACAAAACAAAACAAAAAAACAAAGTGGTATCTCACCCTCACAGTCATAGCTACACCTTGGCCCCCTGGGCATCAGTTTCCCCAAGGGCCAAGCAGTGGTAACACTCACATCAAGGGGGAGAGGATAAAATGGGCCCATGACCCCAATGGTGCAAAGCAGATGCCACGTGGGGGTTGGGGGGTCCCAGTTTTGCCAGTGAGGGAAAACAGGCTCAGTCAGTCCTGCAGGCCGATGGACACCTGTGCCTGGGTGAGGTCAGAGCCTCGTATGTTGACCACACACTCTCTGCAGGGCAGCAGGTACCTGCAGTGCCTAGTTTTGGGGGAAGTCCTGTGGAGCAAATATCCCACAGTGCCCCAGGGCTAGGCTTCCTAGGGCCACATTGCCACTTCCATCTGCCCAGGGTGCATCAAGATGTCCCAGGATCTGGCAGGGACCATCATGGGGACACAGTAGAGAAGGGGAGACAAGACAGGAGGGTGCAGGAAGCTGCCCCTAACCTAGAC
>PVKA01011637.1:0-60231 GCA_004027165.1 Ctenomys sociabilis | reverse complement strand
ATACAGCATAAAGCTTAGCTCCCACAAACAGGAAGATTGTATATATATATATATATATATTTTTTTTTTTAATGGGAAAAAGCAAAACAAAATCTCAATAGGAAATTAACAATAGTTAATACAATGTATATTGTTATCTTTATAGAGTTTCTCAGAGAGCAAGATACGGGAATACAAAATTCTACAATCAATATTAGCAAAACCTTCCTTTTCAATGAAGTAAGAGACCCTAGGAGTATAACTAATATCCTTTTCTTTCTTTTCCCTTCCATATTATCCTTTCAAACAACTGTTACCCATTTCACAACATCTACTCTTTTAGTTTCTCATACCAGGAAGACAATACAATGTTTACACAAGTCTCATTTATTTCACTTATAAGGATGGTCTCAGTTTGCATCCATTTACCTATAAAAGTCCAGTTTATCCTTCTTTATGGCTCTCACTATTGCACAAAAAGACCACATCTTTTTAATTCATTTCTCAGTTGATGGGCATGTGATTTCCAAGATTTTGCCATGAAAAATTGTACTGCCATAAACATAGGTACACATATATCTCTATGGTATGGTGTTTTTAATTCTTCCGGGAAGATACCCAAAAGGATCATACCTGCATCAAATGGGAGCTCTAATCTTAGCTTTTAGAGGGATCTCCAGACCGACTTCCATAGTGGCTGCACTGGTCTGCACCCCCACCAACAGTGTAGAAGTGTTCCTTTTTTCCAACCACCCCTACAACATTTAGTATGGTTGCTTTTTTGACGATACTATTCTTTCTGAAGTGAGATGAAGTCTCAGTATTGTTTTAATTTGCATTTCTCAATGACCAATGACAATGGAAGCTTTTTCATTATAATTGCTTGCCTTTTGTATTCATCTAAGAAGTGTGTATTCATCTCAGATGCCCATTTTTGGATTGGGTCTTTGAATTTGGGGGGGCTGATATTTTTCAATGCTTTGTATGCTCTAGATATAAGTCTTTTGTCTGAGGGACAACAAGATAAAATTTGTTCCCACTGTATGTGCTGCCTTTTCACTCCATTAGTGATTTTTTGATGTGCATAATAAGATTTTTAATAAGATAAGATACCAGTTGTTGATTCTTTGAAGTATTTCCCGTAAAAACAATTGAAAAATATGCATGTAGGTAGTTTGGCAAGTAGCTATTACCCAAAGAACTTTTCCTTAATCATTTTCAACTAAATCCTAAAATAGAAAAAAAAAACCATGACTACCAACCCCCTCAAACGATCATATACTAGTAATAAACATGAAAACTACCAGGTGGGGTAAAGTATGCCTGTAATCCCAGCTGCTCAAGAGGCTGAGCCAGGAGGATCACAAATTTAGGGTCAGCCTCACAACTTGGCGAACACTGTCTCAAAACAAAACAATACAATGGGCTACGGATGTAGCTCAAGGGTAGACTGCTTGAAAGAAACTCCCCTGTGTCCCTTTAACATAATAGATTCATGCTTCAATATTTGTGAGCCCCAAACTAGCTCTATTGCTTTCTGGTTGTTCCTTTGATATTACCTAGGATAACTAGAATTAAACATTATTTAATACCTGGCTTTATAATTTTACAGCCACAATACTCTTCTTGAAACAAAAATTCTGATAAACATATAGTATCTTGTAAACAAAAGTCAATGAAAAAAAACTGATAAGTCTATGGAATTTCATTTTTTCATATTTAATATTAATAACTGCTTCAAGTTTTAGACAGAGAAGTCCTTACCCCAACGTGATACACGTTTCCCGCACTACCTGAGACCGCAGATCCTTAGCAGAGAGTTTAAAGGCTCCATCCAAAAGACGCAAATGTTGAAAGAAGTTATCATATTCAGCTGCTCCAGCCAAAAGTAAAGATCTAATCTTTTTTAGCTAATGGGATAAAGTAAGTCAAGATATATAAGACAATTCTTAATACAGATATACAAAACAACAGAAGTCAGATATAAAAGATCAACATTATAGAATTCAGTAAATTATATATTATCAACCTACCTACCTTTCTAGTACATTAAACAAATCATGAAGTAAATTTTAAAATGTTGTTATATCTGTGATAAATAATTATAGTTTCTATAAAATTTATCTGGAAATATTTTAGTATATTTACAGATTCTATGATACCAATGATAATTCTGGATTGTGAAAAGGCCTTTTCCTGGGTTTACTGGTCCCTACATCCCACTCTAATTGCATTTAATAAATTTTTCACAAAAGCATTCCTTCACTATTTCTGTATTATCCTCCACTGCAACACTATGAACTGGCTAATTTTAATTAAAAGCTGAATATAATAGTGATTCTACCACTTATCTCACTGACCATCCAGTGTAAAATAGCCTTTTTCAACTAAGATACCCTCATTTTAGTGGAGTTCACAGATTTTCCTTTATTTACTTCTAAAAATGAGGCAATACCATAATCTAGGCAACTTACATGAAGAATAAAAAGAATATTGAGAAATACACACTGAAAACACCACTAACAAGCCACTTCACTAGCAGAGTCACATAATTAAAGTTTTGCTGCACCAAGGGCAGGGGCCACCACCAGCCAGGCCACTGGAAGGTCTTTGTGAAGACAACAAGTACATGTAGACTGCAAGTTGGCAGTTTCAAAAACACAAGTAAGGTGCTCTACTAAAAGGGAAAGTGTAAAAATGACCATTTACATTTAAATGCCTATCTTCTTAAAAATCATTAGAGCTCAATTACATAAAATATTTGGAATATTTAAATCTAATGAAAACATAATCAGACAAAGTCCACAGCTTACAGCATTTACTCTCTGCTCCCAGTCGTGCTTGTCATCAGATAGTATTTCTCTAATTTTGTTTATGGATTCCTCAAGGTCTCGGCTGGAATAAATCTGCAAGAAAAATTAATGTATAATTACTATAAGACTATTTGTAGCACAAAGACAATTTATTAATTTCTATGTAGAATGCCCTCCCAGAACATGTAAGTACAGCAACAAGAAATTATTCCATTTTCAAACATCTTAAAATGAGCTTCTTTCTCATTGTAAACGTTCAACTATTGGATCTTTGGCTACACAAGAGTAACTTTACCTCAAGCACAGCTTTATTCTAAATGTAATGGAAGATTTCATGTGCAAAAGATAAGCCTTCAGGGAAACACTGATGCATAAGTCATTTATTAACTGAAGTACTGCTTATACTATTACATAATATCTGATGTCATTTAAATAACTTTCAAATTTACTTCAGATCCCCACATCCTGATGCATGCTGGAAAAGAATGGAAGGTACCAAAGGGTGCCCCTGAGTCCATGGTGCCTGCTGCCTGACTGATTCACGTAAGGTGCCCACAGGGGCGAGGTCAACAGTGAGCACTACAGGATCCAGCACACAGTTAGCAGATGCTAGGAAAAAGCACTGGCCCCAGGCAATCAAGAAAATGTAGGATTATAGTCCAACTTTTCTACATCTTCACTTTTCAGTAAAGATGCATAAACTAGGCTTTTATTATATCATTCTCTAGTTTTTCATATACTAGAATCCTTCAAATTTATAAATGCTTAAGAAAAATCCCTTCAGAAATGTTTATTTGCTGGAGAGTTGGTGGTATAGTGGTTAGCATAGCTGCCTTCCAGAAATGTTTATTCTCTCATATAACCTAATCACCTTTGTATTTTTGTGATTGACCAATAAAATATAAGAATTTCTTTCCTATTCTTACTGAAAGCGCAACTTGGACTTTGACATTTGCTTCTCATTTCAGCCAATTAAAAGATCCTAATATTTTCTAATCTGCATATCCAAGTTCTTATAATCTTTTTTTTTTTTTTTTTGTCTTTTTTGAGACAGGGTCTCGCTATGCAGTTCAGGCTGGCTTTAAGCTCACTTTGTAGCTCAGGCTGGTCTCGAACTCACAACAATCCTCCTGCCTCAGCCTCCCGAGTGCTGGGATTACAGGCATGCGCCACCACGCCCCGCTCAAGTTCTTATAATCTTGATGGCTTTAAAATTATCAAACCTAGTACAGGGGACTGGTGGAGACAGTTCGGCAGTCTAAGGGTCTGCCTGGCAAGCGCAAGAACCCTGGTTCAATCCTGTAATCCCAGTGCTGGGGAGGTTGAGACAGGAAGGTCACTATGAGTCTGAGCTGTGTAGCCAGACCCTGTATCCAATAAATAAATAAATGAATTAATTAAAAAAATTTTAAACCCTAGCACAGGATCGCACACAGGGCAGTGCTGTGCTTTGGCCAAGTGCCCCCACAGGCCCCTGTATTGAAGGCTGGTCTCACAGCGGTGCTACGGGGAGGTATGGGGTGTACCCTCATGAGGTCATTCTCAGAGTTCTTACAAAGTCCAAGCCTAGCCCCTTGCATTATGTAACATGTATGTACTCTCCCTGCTCCCCATAGAATAGTTTGCTGTCATTACTGCCAGCCTTTGAGCCTCCCAAAGGTGAGCTACATACACTTACATATAGCTATTTCTCTTTATAATATTAATTGGCACCAATATTTCATTATAGTAATGTAATGCTAATATAGGTATGTTTTAAAAATGCAACGAAGACTAGTTCTGCCTGTTGTTAGTCACATTCAGATAGTCTCACCTGCACTACAGGTACATCATCAAATGCTTTAATAAAGTCCTCTTCATCAACAGCACCAGCACCTTCTTTTGCAGCTATAAAACATAGTAATTTTTAAAACATAGACAACATAGAAAAATATATTAAGACACACATTATGAAGTCTGAATACATGCAGCTAAAATTATATTTCAGAAGATTTAGAACTCTTAAAATATTTCACACAGACTTAGGTTATCATGGAACTGACAAGTGCTGCTGATTTAATATCAAAATGGAGCACTGCAATTCTGCAGCACTATAAAATGAGCTCAAGGTCAATTTTTAAAGCAGAGTTTGCATTTTAAAGGAGGTGGGTGATACCTATTAATAAAGATCCCTAATAAACATGTAACAAAATTTAATTTTTTCAAGGAATTAGATTACAATACTGAAAATTCAGCATAATAAATTTGTGAAACAGTCAAACAAGGTCTAAAGAATTTCAGTTTCATCCAACTTTATACAAGCAGTGATTTAATGTTTAAATTTTAAAACCTTATTATAGCAAAGGGCACACTGGCAAAAATGATGGGAGAAGCATGGTCAATGTAAAGGGAAATTCTGAGATACTTCAAGGGAAACAATGGCATTGAGCCTTTCACTGTAATAAATCTTTTGATTGAACATTCACTACATGCCTCAATTATTCTTTGTTGATCAAATGTTTATGGCAATTTCTGTCAAATAAAAACCTTGTCATGTATCTTCCTTTATAGGATCTGGCACCACATGCCCTCTGGGTCTTCACAAAAAGTGATCATGAAGAATAAATGTTTTGAATTGATTCAAGACACTGAGTCAGCCAGGCAGTGAAATGAAAGACACAAAAGAGGATTTCTAGAACTGTTTCAGAAAGTGGCAAGAATGACAGGGCAAGTATGTTTGAAGTGAAAGGATGTATTCTGAGTGGGATTAGAAGCAATGTGTCTTTTGTTGCATTTTTTTTTTGAAATTTAAATATTCACTACATTATTCTATCATACTTCATATTAGTTTCAAAACATTTCCATTTCCCTAAACTCATAACTATTAATTTTTATTTAAGTATCAGTTGCAACTTTCCTCTACAAAATCATTCTAAGATGCATTGTGTATTTAAAAGTAAATTCTATCATTTAAAATTATACCTTCTTGCCAACATAAACTCTACATATGAAAATCAATTGATATTTTTTGATTTGTTTTTCAGAATGACAGCTTTTAAACTGGCATCTATGGCCATTCCTGAAACCCCAGCTAATGATTTACACTGACTGCCTTTCTAACAGCATCTTACCAGAGATCTATTTGGTGTTTGGAGTCCCAATGGAAACTTAGTTGGAAAAGCTCTTTAAAGACAATTCCAGGTGGTGGCATAACTCTTGACACTATACTGACTAATCCCAAATATATAACAGCCACTCACTCTACCGTGGTGCCCTACATCTTTCAGTATGAACACTGGCACCCACTAAGCATATAGGTCCTGAGTACTTCCATCCTGTCCTTCAGGCACTATAGCACACAGCCATGTATGTACACACAGAAAAAGGGCTCAAAAGCCAGCAATCCTCTCAGGGCCAAGGGATCTGATAAATAGGTGTGCAGGATAGTACTGTGACTCTGATATTAAACACCATGGAAAAAAGGTGAGTACAGGGTTGATGGACTGACACAGCAGTTATCTCTGCACCAGTGACCCGGCAAAAACCTCTGAAAGAGGGAAGGAAAACATGTTCTGGTCATGCAGAAATTCCCGAAGCCTGTTTGTGAAAATTGGCTAAGGACAGATCAAGAAGGAAGGTTAGAAAGATTGTTCAGTCATTGAACGGAACAGTTCTGATGCATGCTATAAGGTAGATGAAATACTAAAAATGGTCACTTTAAAATGGCTATGTTTATGTTAAATTCAAGCTCAAAAATTTTTTTTTAAAGTGCACCTCAAAAGTTAGGAAGAACTGAGAAGAAAACAGCAAACATAAACAAAGCAATGTAAACACTGCCAGGAGCTCAGCTCTCTCCAGCAGACAGAAGCAGAGAGGGAAAACACCTGGCCTTGCTAACTAGGCAACACACCAGCATTCTGAGGCTAGCTTGGAATCTAGGAAAAGGCCAGAATCTAAAATCTAAGAAAGACTCTCCTGAGGCACACAAGAGAATGCTAATCCTCTGTATAGCCTTTTTTGTAGCTCATTCAGCTTTGGTAGGCTTTGGCTTGCTGGATTCTCACCCACTTTCCCCCAGCCCTGAGCCCCCACCAGCTCACAGCCCCATGTCCATGGTGACCACTGCTTATAAAGGCAGTGCCACACAATTCTTTCAGATGTATAAAGGAAGTCTGCATGCATGTTTAAAATCTGACAACAAAACAAGACATGTATATAGCAGTAAGTCTGACTATACTGTAGATGAGACTTATAGGAAAAACCTTGCAAGTCAACTTCTGAAACTTGGGACACTTAATCTTCAATCCCTTGTTGAACTTAATATCCCTGTTGATCTTAATATCCCTGTTGATCTTACAAAAAATAGTGCTACTTGTAACAACGAAGTACATTTTAAAGACAGAAGATACAATCTGACATTTAGATACTCTCGGTCTCCATTGTCAGAAATTGGCTAAAAGGCCCTATGGTGGTTTTAGGCAGGCTAGGCTAGATCAAGATGACCAAACAGTGCCATCTGGGTATGATTTGGCTGTTTCAGAGCTATGACTTCCTCTGTCTTGGAGTAATTCTTCTACAGGCTCTGCTTCCAGAATAAAGCAAAGGTCCACACAGTTCTCAATCTTGCATCCTACCTATTTACTTACAAGACTCAGTGGTGCAACCAATCCATTAAAGGACACCAAGCAGCGATATACTGTGTTCAGGGACTAATTCACTTGTGAGGGGCACTGCAGGTAAATACCATACAGATCTGGCCCCAGGCTCAACAGGGCTTGGGCTTACCTGAAGACTTGGATCCAAGAGTGGATGATCCAAGCCGGCGGGTGGTCACCCCAGTCTTTCTCCGGGAGCTTGATGGAGCCTTGGATGATGTGGAACTGGCAGAAGAAGGTCTATTACCATCCACAGAATCTTCATCATCAAAATTTTTATCTGAATAGTAAGCACAGAAGTTATGAGACAGACAGACAGACATGGGGGTTGAGGAAAGGGGCAAACAAGAGACACAGAAAACTTTTTCATTTATAAATAAAATAACCATCACACTTCAAAACAAATGATTGCTTTGCTCCTTTAGAACCAGACATCTGAGCATCAGAAAGCATCAGATTAAATCCATAATGCAGCACAAAGACCATGCTTGCCCTTGCATATCTAGCATGCCCTCCCATTTGACTTCAAAAATATTTCTGACTGTGGTTTTATGCATTTTAAAATAATACCTGAACCTATGTATTGTCTTGGAATACTGCTTGCCTCAAATATCTTTTTTTCCTTTGTGACCAAATATTTTCATAAACACTATTTTAAGATGCTTTCATAATTAGAAAATGTCATTATTGTAACACTCATCATTAGATATTTCAGGATGTTTCTGAGATCCTATCCTTAGAAATAATACTAATCACCTTTCTACATGTATTTTATTTTTGTCTGAATTCAAGGTTTTAAGAAAGAAATCATTGAGAGCAATATTCCTGGGTCAAAGGTGCTGGTATTGCCAAATTTATCTACAAGAAGTACATTTTTTCCTGGAAATTCAGAGTAACCAATATGCCACATACTTACCACATACTTAAAAATTATCATTTTTAAACTCCAACCAAAGCACTTCAACTAAAAAAAACCTTCTTTGTCAATTTCCCTTTTAGTGAAATTGAACCTTTTTTAAAATAAACTTATTAATTTTTACATTTTCTAAATAGCAGTTCATATAATCAGTACCTTACTCATGTTGCATTTAAAGGAACAAAAAGTACTTTTAGACTCAAAAAGCAACACTACAAATAAATAAATTTTAAAAAAATAAAATAAAAATAGTCCTTGAGTCAAAAAATAAAATAAAATAAAAAAGCAACTAATAAATTACTATTATTTATTAATGGTGTGAAATAAAAGCTATATGATGTTTATGTACCACTTTACAAGGGTTTATGTACCAAGCATGAGTCATTCAGGAAGCTAAATAAATTTGACATAACTAAAAAAACAAATCACATCTGTAGCAGGCAATATTAATAAGTTCTAATAAGCTAATTAATAAGTTCTAATAAGCTAATTAATAATATTAATTAGCTCCTTACTAATGGGTCTGAAGAAAAAAATTAATGAAAAAAAGAAGGCCAACAATAGATACGAATTAACATTGTTTTTCTTTATCTGCTTGCTTCTCGCCTAAACTATCAACAGCCACATCATGTGTTTACTCATGGTCCCGCTGGTCCCTACAGCTCACCAACAATGTATTTCAAATTACATGGTTTAGTTTATTCAGTATGGGAGACACATCTTGGTTTATGCAAAGGCCTTTTCAAGTTCCCAGATTGGTCTTACCTGTTTCAACATGCTTCATTTAATCTACACCTCAGTTTGTTACTGGCTCATATACACAGTGTTCTACTAGCATGTAATACATTCCATGGGGCTTAGAAGATGAGTCATAAACTGCAGAGCACCCTTCCCAGGTCCTTTCCAGGAGTGCAACTGAAGTCCAATGTAAAGGACAAATCTGAGACAAAGGAGAGGTCACCCCACGAACATGCCAGACTTAGCAGTGTCAAGAACTGAGCTCAGCCTATCTGTCCTTTAAGGAGCTCCTAGAGCACCTGAGCCTCCTAGGCCACCATGTTCACTAACCACAGTCATTATTTTGCCTATAGCAAGAAGTCCCAGGCTGTTAGGAGAGCAAAAAATGAACAGGGGGACACGATTGTGCTTCACTCAAAGCCTAGTCCTCTAATATGCTACAGAGGAATGCCGTTTAGAACTGTATTCAGAGACTAAAGAATTACTGTCAGCAGACTAATTCTTGTGATTTCTGCTTGCAGAAGGTGCAGGCTTAACTGTTTCTAGTAAATAGCTAGAAAATCTATACCTATACCTATATCCATATCTATACCTTTATCTATATCTCCAGATATTTGACAATAGGCACTATAGAACTGTGATCCTGAAAGCAGATAAATATACAAGTGAACTTCCCCAGCTATTCAACTTTGCCCAAGCATAGGGAAAGGGAATCCAAGTTAAACTTGGTAGGCTTCCAAGTTGAGAAATGAACAGTTCAGGGAGGCAGAGCTGGCTAGATGTGACAGAGTTCTAGAGAACTCCAAAAGTGTGCCATGTTCTAGACCTTACATATCCACAAAGTGGAGAGAAAAAAAAAAAAAAAACAGATAAGTCTAAACTGAGCAATTCACAATGTTTAAACAAACTATACAGATATGTTCAGGATTCATCAGCCACAGTGAAATAAATTTTTTCAGTGATTCACCTGAGATATCTGACAGAGACCCAGATGAGTTCACATCTTCCTAAGGTCAAGGATACATTAAACACATCCTATCAGACCTTAAAAAACAGGCCTCAAAGGATTAGACAGACCTGCACAGTGACAGAACTTATCTAATATTAAGTTCATAAGAAGGGTGATAAAAATAAATAAAAGAAACTCATGGTAATGAAGGGTAGCACACTACAAGACAGGTACCTCCAAGTGTTGTCCCGTTCCCCAACCCCCCTCCCCTGTGTTTCTTCCCCTTTTTATAAAGCCACCACCATTCAATCATAGGGGCTCCATTCTGATCACTGTATCTACTCCTAGCACCATTGTTGGATTAAGTTGCCAGCCTCTTACTAAAGTGCAATACACAGAAACCTTGGGGACACACTCAACCACATCCAAACCAATGCATTCAAGAGGGGAGTGCTGAGGAGGCCTGCACCTTGTAACCCGAGAGCTGGCTGTGTCCTGAGAGGCTGCAGAGCACAGTACAATACGTTCTGGTGGCTAACATGCGTGCAGCACCTGTATAGGGAGTGCTGAGCAGCCAACAGCCCAGATGCTGGGCAGCAAAAGCACCCAGGCAGTGCTAAATGAGGCCTGGTAACTGGAGACAGTAACTACAGCAATGAAAATCCAGATGCTCTTATGACAATAAGCTAGAAAACAGAAATTGCCACATACCCCTCACAAAAATACTCATTATATACAGTGCAAATCTTTAAGTAGGCATATTCTAATATATTTTTAATTTTTCATGGAAAGTAAGGGAGGTTTAAGCATCATTAAAAAATGTAAATAAAGTCTACATATTGAGGACTGAATGCTAAAAGTAGATTTCTAAGAATTAACTAAAATTTCAACATCTTAAGTAAATCTATCTCTGGAAGATCAACAACAGTGAATCCTTTTGCTGACTAAACATTCATTCTTCCTTGACTATCTTTTCCCTTTGAATTGCCTTAAAAGAGCAGTATACTTTATAAATATCAGAACCCAAATCCCAGACTTCAGATCTTTGCTCTCCATTCTTTTGGAAATGTCATTTCAATGATCACTGTACCCATCCTGACTCAATTCTTTTTAACAACCACTGTGCAGGCATAAAAGCAAGTCTGCTGGAACCCGGAGCCAAAGTCAGAAAAGGCATCCTATCAGAATGTTCCTCATACTTGAAAGTGATTACACCAAGAGTTATGCGCACTTCAGGCAAATCTTCCTTAAAGTCACCCTTCTCTGCTCCAGCCACCTTTAGCTAGAGGCAAACTATTATATTTCTGCATAAACGGACAAAAGTAATATGGCAATCTAAAATAAAGACAGATGGTCTAATAAACTGCAATTCTCTAATAACAGCCCCATCTCTACTTCAGGATATAAGCCCACTTGAATCAAGCTTACATACAAACAAAGTGATGTTCCCCCAGAGTCACGTTCAGGATACTGCAACACGTGCAGTCTGCTTGGGTTCTCAGACTGTAGGGGTTTCTGTCTTTCTTTGTTTCCATGATGCTGACAGTTTTGAAAAGTACAAATTATAAACTATCCTTTAATTTGCATTTACCTGAGGTTTTTGCCATGTTTAAATGGAGCTTGTAGGTCTCGAGAAAACCACAGAAGTGAAAATGCTACTCTCCTCCCACCCTGTCAAGAGCACATGCTGGCAACAAAAAGGCTGCTTGGTGGTGCTGGCCATGGAACCTGGCTGAAGTTGTAGTTCTCAGACTTCTTCCTTGTCAAGAGACTCCCTCCCCGCTTCCACAATGTACTCTTCAGAAGATTGTCATTATGGGCCCACACACACAGTGGGAGTCATGCTCCCATGGAATGTTTATGAAAATGACCTGGAAAAATTCAGCATTAGAAATTTGTCTCTACTGTTCCATTTATATATTTATTCAATTTCTTTGCATCAGTATACTCATGAATATTTCATATTTTGGGTTAAAATCCATTTTGTTGCTTGAAATATTCCAAATGTGGTCACTATGAGTCCTTTCAATGAACTCCTGATCTCTCATACATATTCCCATTGTTTCCTTCTGCTTTGGAGCACTTCCTATTTTCTGGTTTAACCCAATGCACCAGGCCCAGCTTGTATAGTCCCTGCTCCAGCTCCAGAGTGAGCCTGGTGGCATCAAGAGCTCCAGACCTGGGACCAGGCCCTCTTGTGCTTAAGAGAACGTGCCACATCTACACCAAAAGATCCACTGTACCAATTCAAAGCTAAATCCAAGTTCCACCTCCCAAATGATCATCTAACACTGCCACAGTGGATTGCTACCTACATCACATAGGACTTTATTTATGTTCCAGGCTCAATACCCTATGCCAAGCCATTCACCTGTTCCTAGGGGTGTAGAAGTAATTATTTCCAGTTTGCCCTGGAGAAAACCAAGGTCGAGACAAGGCTATCTGCCGTGGTCACTGTTCCTGCACAGGCCACAGTTCCACTGTTCATATACTTGCTCACTCCAGCCCTGACATCACAAGCCCAGTTATATATAATACAGGCAGCTAGACCAATAATCACAAAAACTAGCTTAGGGATTGGTGGCCACTGGGGGAAGAGGGAATGATTTACACCAGTCTATACTGAGCTAAGAAAAATAAGCAAAAAGCTGGTAAACTTCTCATAAAGCTAAATTTATTTCTCTCAAAGAACTATCCATTCTGCAATTACATATTTCTTATTTTTTAATTAGTGCTTGTCTTACTTTTCTCATTTGTGAGACAAAATACATGATATCCTAAATTAAAGAAGGAAAAGTTTATTTGGCTTACAGTTCAGAGGTTTCAGTTCATAGGTGGCTAGCTGCATGGCAGAAGGGCATCACAGAGGAGAAACACTGTGGCAAGTAGGCAGGTGAAAGTGAGGAAAGGGCTACTTTAGCAGCTCCTTTCTGCCTTTTCACATTCTACCTAGGCTACCAGGCTTACAGTGGGTGCCAATCCAGTCCATGACCTGATTTAGTAATCACTGCACCCTTGATCCTGTGTTGTACTTACTATGAATCAGTTACACACTCTAGGTCCAGCCACCTCTGAAAAAGCCCCACCTAGGACAGCTTGAAGCTTTGGGGAAAACATCTCAATACACAAATTATAACAGTGCTAATGTTCCTTGTTTTATGAAATGGTACAGAAGGTACATTGGGTTGTTCTGCTGTATCTATGTTTGATAAAATTCAAGTTTTCCATCCTATAATCAGTAGCCTCACCCCACTCCATTTTTAAAACTTAACTCTCCACAAAGTAAATGATTACAATAAAATCTCAGCTTCTTAGTATGGTGTACAAGACCCTTATCCATTTTCACATTCCCTTCTCCAGGAATACCAATGACTTTTAAAAGCAAACTCATTGTGTTTGAATTATAATTTCCTTCCCCAGAACCCACTGCCTACAAGGTACTAGCTAAGTAACTGATAAGGAGCATCCCATTTTCAAAGCCTCTTTCTGGAGTGCCAAAGCTCTTTTTGTAACATCTCTCTCAATGCTTCATTTTCTAATTATTCCTTACAGGTTATTGAAAATGACACAATTTCAGGAGGAAAAAAGCAGACAGTGAGGCCTTGTCACAAACAAGGATGTACTTTGTGTAGCAGGATACCTTGCTAAAAAAAAAAAAAAAGCCCTTTTCGAAAACCAAGGGCAAGCTTCTCTTCTCCTGCCATTTAGTCAAGTTACAGAAAATCTGGAGCCTTCAGGCTGCTCCTCCTGTGGCCATATGCTATGAGTACCATAAAACAAGAGCAAAAAAAAAAAAAGAGCAGGAACATGTTCTGAAAATAGTAAAATACTCTATTCCCAGTGGGATAACAACTAGCATCATAATTGCCATTTGGCTCTTTAATTAGGTAATATGCTAGATGATAGGCTGTCAGATAACAGAAATATTTCACAGCTACAGAAAGTAGCCTTTAATTCTTTCTTCCTACCTATGTAGGGTAAAAGTTACAAAGCACCTAACCCTGCATCTCAGATAACAGTGACCAAGGAGATAGGCGAACTGAAAGAAAACAAGAAGCAAACAGGTCCTCAGGCTTTCTTTATAGGCTTTAACACAAAACAGCTGACTTTCGTATCACTTTGCCCTGTTATTTAAAAAACAACCTAACATACAAAAACTTAAGACAAATGTTCTTTTATATGAAAGGAATTTCCAATCTTCAAATGAAAAGGCCTAAAAAAAGTTCCTTCAGATCATAAATTATTTAACATTCCTATCCATGCACCGGTTTCCTTTATCAGCCTACCTTAAAAACGGAACACTACACTGACATATAAAATAAAAAGCAAGCTTTGCTGCACAGTATATATTACATTCTCAATGCAAAAGCATAGCAGAAATATGGCATCTCCCAGTACAGCTATTTTCAGTCAAACTTTAACTTCAACTGTAAATCAAATTCTGTTTAAGACGACAGATACACACCTGTAATGATCCTCTACAACAAAAGCAAAAAGTGCCCTATACACACCTATTTCCCAATGTGAGAGACACATGATTATCTAGTGTTGTGTACAATTTTACCCCATATAATGTCTGCTTCAATAGAAGGGTTTAGAAGAATACAGCAAAAGGAGTGTTAGGAAAACCAACTTCTTAGGACATCAAGACACCATACAGATTATTTCTGGTCCCATGCACCACACTGCCTTAAACACAAACCTGGTTCACCTGGGTCTTTCAAATCACTTCCCTGCAGCCCAGTGGTAAAACCTCCGCTGGAAAGACCAAAGGCTAGTCTGTTAACTGAAGACTGTTTGTTAACAGTAATTCTTGTGTTTTTCCTGTCCACTTTTGCATTTTATAGATTCCGCCTTTGAAAGGAAGGAAAAAACTGTAAAGAATGAGTCTTAAGACAGAACCAGTGTCTCTGCACAGCTACAACTTATATCTGCTTTTGTTTCTATATGCTGTTGGTGAAACTCATAAATTTCTAGCCTATAGATTCATTTTTAGGAATGTAATAATGTAAACTTATTAACAAATACCTTACAATTGCAGACTTATTTGTATAACCTATGTACTATGAACATAAAAAAGCAGAGAAAAAAAGCACAAACAATACAGTGATAAAAAGACAGCCTACCTTTATTTTCTGTCCCTCTTTATTTTCTCCTACTTTTGAAAGTTAATGTTCAGGTATATATAGGTTGTCTAATATTTCCACTACCCAAATGTAATTAACCTTAAGCAATTATCCTAAGTTTCAGCAATGATTTTCAGTTAAAAAGGATTTATGAAATATTTCAAATATTTTAGTCATTTCCTATTCAAGCAGCAATAAATACAAACATTTTTCAGAATACAGAATAGCCTACCTCTCCCAGTAGTCATAACTATCAGGAATCTTGGTACAAAATAAAAACTCAGCTCTGAGAGCTGTACCTATTCAAAGCAACTTACGCATCAGTAACTCTCCACTCGCCCACAGCCTCTTCAGGGAGAGTTCACACCACTAACAACTGCCACCCTATTCCAAAATAAAAGCCTACACTAAGTGTAACACTGACTTTTATAAAGGGTCAGGGAAGTGAACCTTCTCCACCTGACTAGTGTAAGAAAACCTTCTTAGAGATTATTAAATATTTTAACCAACTACCTGATTTCTCCCTTAAAAAGTAAATATCCCTTACATATCTGAAATTAATAAAAGCAATCTTATTTTCAGATAGGAAATAAAGTAGGCTGCTCATCGCAGTTTATGCCACTTAAACTGGCATCAGAAATGGTCTCTTCCAGGCTATTTCATGTGGACTTCTTAGCAGAGCTCCACACACCACCAGCTGTATATCTTCCAACACATTATCTGTGCATCTGTGACTATGGCAACACTTTCCTAGGACACTGGGTCGCAGTCCCAAACTCTGCAACGTGCGCAATCTAAATTACACAGGAAAAGGAGGAAGAGCCCATTACAGGCACTCAATCCACTGATTGATAATCACTGCTTTTAAAGACAATGTGTGGTTAATAATAACTTAGCTTCTTAATAAAGATTCGCCTTCAAAAGAATGTTTTGTCCTTGCTATAGTTGGCAGTAATTCAAACATTACCTAACACAACCAACCCATCACTGCTGTTTTCAATCTTGCACAAGTATTTCTCATTTCTAACAAAGTAGATACATTTGTAATGTTTTGTAACATTTTTCAAGTTACAATTTTTGGGCAAAAACTATTCTGCATTTCTCAGCAAATCTCTAATCAATGTATGATTATCTGTTATCCATTTTATAGATTTACCTACAAATATTTTTCTTGTTTAGCTACAGATTATGGAGTTTACACTGATTTTAATCAATATGACACTTTCTGTCTTTCCTAATAAACATGCTAGCTTTGCTTATAAAGCTCAAATCCATATGTGTTTTTAAATCAAATTAATATCCATGGCCTCACTTCTATCAAATCCAAGCAAAGATCACTCACTAAATGGCTGCAGATAAAGGACACTGACTAGTCCATAATTACTGGCTCTTTCATTCTGAAAATCCAATTCTCCCATGAGCATAGGCACATCTGCATGATTTTAAAAGTTACACAGGAAAGTATTTGCTTTTTGAAAACCATGGAGGGAAAAACTATAATTTTTGCTTCAAGGGGTTTGTTAATTATATGGGAACAGAATAAAGAAAAACATCTACACAGCAACATATTTTTAACTTCTATATTCTTGCCATTCGAAGCTGAAAGGGCTTTTGTAACCTAGCAACAAAGAACTCAAAGATGAAGTTTTCTATTACAGACAACAAGCCTGTCTTACTTACACTGACATTCAACTGATTTTCACGGCTGCTTATAGGTACAATTCTATCACACTTTTTAAAAATTCAGTCCATAGGTTTTATACAAATGCAATCAAGTAAATGTCACAGACTAACATGATTTTGAACCTGTCAAGAAATATAACCCAAGATGAAACCTATTTCTTAGAGTGTTTCCTTTATATTAATAGCTCTTCCAACTCAGAACAAATACAGAAGTTTTCTTTCTCATTCAAAAGAGCATTAGTGTACACCTGTAATAGATCAAATACAACAGATAAATGAGGCTTCAATAAAAATTTAAAGTTTCTATACACCAAAAGATACTATAGGGAGCCAAGAAGATGGCTCAGTGGAATAAGTGCTTCCCTGGCATGCGCAAGGACCAGAGTTCAATCCCCAGTTCTGCAAAAAAAAAAAAAAAAAAAAAAAAAAAAAAAAAAAAAAAAAAAAAAAAAAAAAAAAAAAAAAAAAAAAAAAAAAAAAAAAAAAAAAAAAAAAAAAAAAAAAAAAAAAAAAAACAATGCTATAAAGAAAATGAGAAGACAACCCACAGAATAGGAAAATACCTATCTTCTAAGGGCCTTATATTCAGAAGATTTAAAGAATTCAGCTCAATAACAAAAAAGACAAAACAGCCAAGTTTTTAAAAGGGTATAGGACAAATAAGAAACTTTTCCAAGGAAGATGACCAATTTTAGACACTAGGAAAGTACAAATCGGTCTGAACCATCCAGCAGAGAAGTATAAAAATGAGGTATATAACGTGGGGCCACAATAATAAGTTGAGCTGTAAATGGCTACAGTCAACAACTTCTTCAGATAACTCACTATTATTGTGGAATGCTGGACTGTGGTGGATTGTGTTGCCGAGTTCAGGCACCTAAATTGGTTTAATGACAATATAGTGTCCATCTTTGTCAGGTCTAGACAAAAAAAGGGAGAAACATGATGTATGTGTATAAACAGTACAGTTAGGATAAATATGCAGTGCTTCTGCATAATTCTATGAGAAGCAAGATTTGCACTAATAGTGGTTGGACATTATGAGGCTTCTAGTACTATGGACAACCACTAGGAAGATAACAAGGTAGAAAGTATTAACAATTAAATCTGTGATATAATTCAGCTATAAAAAATAAGTAAACAGCTACACTCTCTTAATTCACTGATTAGAGACATCTGCTATAATATTGTCTGTAAGTATAATATCATGTATGGATCTTATACAATACCAAAACATTATGAAAAGTTTGCAATGCATTAATTTATCAAATCTGTCCTGTTAATTTGTCTTGAAACTGTCTCGTTGCTATTTGTTCTTCAATAAAATAAATAAATAAACAAATATCAAGATCTGAAATCAGAAAAAAAAAAGGTGCAAATCGAAACAAGATGCCCCTTCACCTACTGTGATGACTGTAATACAAAAATGGGAAATAAGAAGTGTGCAGACAGGGAAAATCTGGAAACCACTGGTGAAATATAAAGTGGTACAGCTTGGCAAGGGCAAGGATGTGAGTTTGATCCCCAGTACCACATACTGTGCTGGCCCCAGAGCCTCAGGCATGATATGCCGGCCCCTAAACTGGACATGGTGGCACGCGTCTGTAATCCCAGTGCTGTGGAGCTGAGACAGGAGGATCACTGTAAGTCTGAGCTGAGTATCAAGACGCTGTACCAAATAAATAAACAGTATTAAAAAAGTTTGATAGTTGTTCAATCTGTTAAAGAGAATTACCGTATGAGCCAGGTATGTGTACACTCTAAAGAACCGAAAGCAAGTCTCTACATAAAAACTTACATAATTAGGATGCTGTTATTGCTTTGTGTTTTTGTCTTCCAGGCTGAAATAGCATAGAATGCAGTTGTGGTGGTGCATACACATAATCCCAGCACTTTGGAGGCTAAGACAGGAAGACCGCTGCATGTTCCTGGCCATCCTGGGCTACAAAGTAAGCTCAAGGCCAGCTTGAACTATGCAGCAAGACCTTGTCCCAAAAAAAAAAAAAAAAAGAAAACAGCATAGAAATGTGATTTTAGGTAAGTGTCTCAAATATATACAGAGAAAATGTCAGACAGGCAGGTGTTCTACATAAAGTTACAACTTTGAGGCATGATCTGGACAAGAGAAAAACATTTCCAAAAAGACTGTAATCTGGTCAGCACCTACAATGATAGCCACTGACAAGTGATTAGAGAGAAGGCACTGTCAAGGTCATGGGAAGGTGGGGGATGATTCAAGCTTGAATCAAAATGAGGAGACCAAGAAACCAGAGCCCTGAAGGCATAAAGAAAGCAAGAGACAGCCAGACCCAGTTTCTTTTTTCCTTTTATCATGGTAAAAAATAGACAAATCACTCCTTAGATATGACACTATAGCACAAGCAACAAAAGAGAAATAAATAAACTGGAATGCTTACAAGTGAGAGACTAAAGATGAGGACCAACCAAGAACATCCATTCTTAGTTTTCATTTTACACAGTGTTGGGAGTTTTAGTTAATGTGGTAAGACAGACAAAAGAAATTTTAAAAGCACAGAGATCTAGAAGATCACAACTGTCCCTATGTGCAGATGACATAACTGTCTATATAGAAAAATTCAGGTCATAATCTAAGCTGAGTAAGAAACAAAGCAGTGAAAACAGAGGGTGAGTGATGTCAGAGAAAGCCAAGCTGCAATGGCTTAATGTCCACAGACATTCCAGGAGTCGCTTCGCTCCAAGTTACAGAAGAACAAAATTAGAAAGGGGAAAATTTTTATCCCATTACTACTTCAGTTTTTCTGTGACACTCAAATATTTAATGAATTTAGTAAAGAAAGAAATTAGGTGTTTGGTTTTAACAGCTATTAGATATGTGAGTTCTCAAAGTTACTATAAAAATACTAGTTTGGTTCGGAATTTGAAAATTCTTTATACATATTCATTTATAATATTCTTTCTACTGTGAACAAACATTCGGTCTCTAAAATTAAAATCCTACATACACAAAATACAGTCCTGAAGTTATAAGTCCCTAAAAATTTTAAGGCTTTCTTACTGCTTGCTATTTTTAACACAGATGACTAAAGAACTATTTTATTTTAAGCCTACCCCTAAGCCTAGATTCACATACACTGACACAAAGCACACATGCATACATGCAGTAAGGTTTTGGGGCAATATTTATACCTAGGCATTTAGAATAAAATGTTGCTGCAATGTACCCAGTGCCACATGGCTCGGCAGTCAGCATTCACATCTCACAGGTCATGTTCAGGGAAGTCCACACTCTACTGCACACCACCCTGACACAGGCAGGGTTTTCTCCAGTCATGGCGAAGTAATAAAATTCTGTCTCACATTGTGTGTAGGATATAAATGCCAACTCCCTTTTCTACTACAACTTCCACTGTCCAGCACTTTCTCAGTAACAACAATTTTTAAACTAAGAAACCACATAAACCACACAAGCTCACAAAAGGTGAGCATGTAGTCTGGCAGCTAATAGGGAACCCCGCACCCACCCATCACCAGCACATATATTCAGACACCACAGCTCTGGCACTGGCTCTGCTGGTTATACAATCTTAGAAGTCTACATAAAGCACATAAAAATACACAAGGTGGCTAAGTGTGGTGGTGCATGCCTGTAATCTCTGCACACAGAAGGCTGAGATATGAGGATTGCCCCAAGTTCAAGGCCAGATGGGGTGACAAAGTGAGGTAGAACCCAGCCAAAACAAGCCGTTGTGAGGCCCTGTCCCAAACAAAAAGTACAGAACAGAGAAAAATACGCTATGATTAAAACTATGTACATATTATACAGTTATAAAAATGGATGAGTAAATAAGTAAAAATGAAAAATTATTCTTATTAGTAATGGCTAAATTATGGTAAATATGAATAATGTCTTTTTATCATCTGATTTTATAGTCATATGAAAAACACAGGGGATTATGAAAGCAATTTCAGCACAATGAGCACTGTTTAAGAAACACTGTCCAAAGAAAGGTTTTTTAGAAACAATGGTGTGGACACTGCAGAGAGAGGGTCAGAGCCCTGGGTTCTATTGCCTGTTCTGTCTTTATACACCAAATACTCAATTTTTTTTAACAAATTCAAGATTTTCAAAATCAGCAGGGGATGCTATAATGTGTCACCCTAACAATTTAAAAGCTATACCTTTTTTTAAAAAATGCGTATAGTACAGGGTCTACAGGGTCCACAGGGTCTCACTACACAGATTGGACTTGTAGTGATTCTCCTGTTTTCAGTCTCTCAAGTGCTGGGACCATAGGCATGTGCCACCATGCCCAATCTCAATCACCATCTCAGTGCACCCTGGGGGTGGGGCCGGTACTGCATAAGGGGGATCAAACCTCGGCCACTGAGCTCTGCCTAAGCAGGCGCTTTACTCTGCGGTGAGCTATCAGGTCAGCCATATGATGTCAATTTTTAAAAGTCCTTGTTAGGAATTGACTTTCTGATGAGTTTTTCATTCTTCACCATGATTTACTCTTATCTTTTTGTTCTCTTCTATTATCACAAGAATTAGTCACACAGCTTCAAATATCACAAAATAGAAACTTGAAACAGGCTGCAATTCACAATCATTTTGTTTTTATTCAACAATAGTAATGGTACAACTTTCACATACAGAAGTTTTTAAAAGACTGATCTTATACAAAGAGAAAATAAAGAGAAATAAAGGGGACTGATGCATGCAAATTAGAACCACCAAGTTGGATGAAAGTAGAACACCACCTTGCAGCACTGGGTCTGCTGCTCGGGGGTGCCTCTGGAAGGAAGCTCTGCTGTAGCTTAGGGATGCAGGAGGGGAGAGTCCATCATGACAGATATCAGGCAGCAAGTGTTTCAGGAAGAGAAAACACTTCCTGAAACAAGGACTCTCAGAGTGTTCCAAGTAGCAAGAGCAGGCCAAACTCTGCAGGTGTGGTAGGAGCAGAGAACTTTCAGTAAGAACATAAAGAATGACATAAGAATGATAGTTTGGGACCCACTAAATTGTAATCTGGGTGTGCATGTGGACAGGAAGAACAGCACCTGATTTAATGCTAAAAGGATTACTGGGCTAGTCAGATAGCTCTGTGGACTAAAGTGCCTACTTAGGCAGGTGCAGGGATTGGGGTTTTATCCCCGGTGTGCATGCCCCTGGAGTGCACTGAGATAGCAACTGAGACTGGGAGTGGTGGTATGCACCTATAATACCAGCGCTTAGGAGGCTAAAAACAGGAGGATCACTACGAGTCTGATCTGTGCAGTGAGACCTTGTACTAAATACACTAATAATAATAATAATAATAATAACAACAACAACAACAGAACTACTGTTTACTATCAAAAAACAGGTTTTGGGTGTGGGAAAGAGACACAAGGGAACAGATTGGGGGACTCTGCTAAGACTCCTATAAAATGCCGCTGGGGTCTGCACCAGGAAGGCAGTAACAGGGACAGTGACAGGACTAGGTAACAGATTCAATAAAGCTTATGAAACAAAGTCAGGGATAATATTACTCCTTAGTTTCTGGCCTGTGAAAACAGGATGAAGTTTAAATCCTGAGACCTGAAAGCTTTTACTAAAATATATAGTTCAGCTGCTTAGAAATAACATAAGCTATATCAACATAAAACCAAAACAGAAATATGAGTGCTTTTTCTACTCACCATTTGCAGATTGTACCATATTTCCCGATTTTTGGACCTCATCAAATTTTGTAAAAATGACACTCAACCTGTATGAAAAGAAAGTATATGTATATATAAAAATATAAACTACCAATCATCAAGTCAATTATAAACATTAATGTGATGTTGAAAAAAGTTGTCAATGATATAAACTCACTTGAAATGAGTGACTCTTATCAGGCCAGTTGCTGTTATAGCCAAGCACCTGGTAGGGGCAGCATTAGCAAGAGGCCTCACTCTCCTAGGCCACATTTAGTACTCTCGCAGCTTCATGAGCCAGTGAAGGAAGCCACGACCCATTCCCTCCTAAGAAGGGGATCCTAGCCCCACCTAGAGGAAACCAGCATTCGGAACATGAATGTTCAATGTGCCTGCTCTACACAGAACGTAAATAGGACCCCAGCTAGAGGTGTGTTCTGCTCTTTCTAATCACAGATTGCCAGTTACTTTGGATAAAGCTTTTTAAAAATGCACTTAATATCGCATTACAAAGGATATTGTGGCTTCAACTTAATTCAAAATGCTGTAATTTCTCCAGAAATAAATGTTGTGACTGATTAATTTTCAGCTTAAAAAGTCTGCGTGACATTTATAACAGATCACGTCGCCTTGACATGAGCAAAACTATTTAGTCAAAATATTTCAGCTATTGACATCGAAAAATCAGAGGTAAAGGAAGTATAGCATTAACTCACAGAAAAGTTAAAAGAGCCTTTTCCAGGCAAAACAAGTATCCTGAAGTGCATGCAAAGGTTGAGATTCTACAGCAAATTACTCTACATTCAAACCAATGCCATCCACCTCTGCCATCAAACTATTTACTTAACACTTTTTTTACACACTTATAATGGGTGATATAGTGTCAACTTGAGGAGTTTAGAAGTTTAAGTGATTCAGCAAGGGACCAGGGTCCTCACTTTGTAAACATCCTGAGCCTGTGCAAGAGACAGGCATGGAGAAGGTGTGAGTGCTACACTCTCCCTGGGGAGGGAGCCCATTTAGCATATAGGGGAGGAAAAGATGCATGGTCTCTTGCTTTTCTGCTGTTTTCCGCTGCCTTGGACTCTTGTCCCTGTGCCAGGAGCCAACTCGTTATGGACTGAAACCTCCACAAAATTTGAGCAAAATATACCTTTCCTTCCCTAATTTTGGGTGTCGGGTAGTTTGTTTTAGCAACAAGAGAAAAGTAACTCATACACACTACTCTGTCCCATGAGCTCTCACTTCACATTTGCCTTTTCTTCTCAACCAGAATAGAAACTCCTTACTTAGGAGTTAAGCTGGGATTTGTGTTCTTTTGGTATCCGTATCAAGCACAGAGAGTCCTTCAGGAGAGTTGCATTATGGTAATAGAAAGCTAGTACCTAAACCTACTGACTTCACTCCAGGACACTTTAACTACTTCACATCTGCTTGATCATTAATTCACTTGTTCATTTAACATTACTTGAGTGTCTATTATGTGCCCAGCTCCAAGCTACATTGAATGGGAAGTATCCTACCCTCTAGAACTTAAATTCTAAGTGACAATGAAGCCAAAATACAAACAAAATGAAGGCATGAACCAGCATGATAAACCCACGCCCTCTCCCACTCCCATCACAAATGGGATACTAATAATCTTTTCAAGCTGTTTTTCCATCTATACCCAGATACAGCCTCAGAATTCCTATCAAAATTACTTCAGACAACCATTATGAAGTAAATCCAAGTGGACACTCAAATAAAACTCCAACTGCTAAATCAAGACCAGATATGAGCAGGACCATCACTCACACTCAAATCTAGTAGCTACTGAGTTTGGAAGACCTGGGAAGATGCCTTAGAATCAATTTCTTAAGATGTTTCCATCATCCTCCCTTTTAAAATAACAAAGATTTTAAAATAACAAAGATGGCTTGGCAAGCCCATCAGCACAGGTTGCCAGGGAGGCCCTCATGTGTCACTTTATTGTGTCACAGCCACATGCGCTGATGTGAGCCGCCTATGAATTTCAAGGTAGCACTGCGGTGTATTTCTAGTCTAGTGTCACCATTGGAAGAAGGCAAGTATTCTTCCATCCCACTGAAAGCAAGCATAATTGTAAACAGTAAATGTAAAAGAACCTGTGCATCCCTCATCAATGGTAAGGTCTGATCACTCCAGCCACACTCGCCACAACCAGGCATGAGAACCCAGAAAAGGGTCACTGGAGTAGGCACCTGCACTACTATTCTTTCCTCAGAATGCCTTCAGGCGGGACAGGACAGCCTTTGCCTCTGCTTTTACAGTCAGGTATCATTAGGTGCTCAATCTCTTCTCAATTAACTCAAAATATTAGGACCCTGGCTTTACAACAGATTAACACCCACACAAAGTTCAGATGAATGGAGGGTCTGGCTTTTTCTTCTCTGCTAGTTATGAGCACAGCAATGCAAAATGTTTTTCTCTTTGAAGTCATCACTGCACACAAATCTACAAAGGCAAGTTTCTAATGTTTAAAGACAATGTATACTTACTGATTACCTCTGAAGCCACCGCTTTTTTTCTTTTAAATCTTTGGCTATCACTTTAAAGCCTCTTGGGGCTGGAAGCATAGCTCCGCAGCAGAGCACATGTTCAGCTCTGAGTTCAGTCTCCAGTATTCCCAACAAAACAAGTAAAATTTCTTCACAAATCTGACAAATAACCACTACCATTTCCCTTAGTTTTTCTAATTTTAAATGTTTACATTAAATTCTTCAACACACATACATGTAAATCATTTTACTAAAAGGCATATCTGATTTTTTCCCTTCTAGAAAATTTTATAAGACAAAGAATTAACTTCAAATAGTTCCCTGGAAGCAAGTGCAAGTAGTATCCCAGTCAATAAGCTCCATGGAAACATCCAGAACTTCCAGCCAAGATTTTTGCTCATACTCTTAAGTATGAGTATCAAGGGCTATACTATGGACAGAGTCTAACATGAAAAGGATCAAAATAACCAAGCATATTCACAAGACAGACTGTGAAGACAAAAATTTGATTAACTGTATCTATTTACTTCTACAAAGATAAAGAAAATGTTGTAACAATGAAGCAAATGGGAAAGAAGCCCTGAACAATGGCATAATAAGGACATCTTAAAATCTGGTGCTGCAAAGAATCAAAGACAACAGTGGCAAAGCCTTTGACAATCAACTTCTAAAAACTCTAAATATCAAACAAGGATTGAAATATTTAAGTCATGTTTCTTCAAGCAAAAGGGCTGAACCTCAGTAACAGTGAACAATTGCTTTGGTGTGCCATGTTCCTACAGGTGGGCAGCTAGGAACCCACAGTCTTAGAGGTTTTGGTCGTTTGAAAGCCAGGATGCTGGCAGCCACTGGAAGGAGCTCAGCAGGTCTGGGACTCTCCCAAGATTCCCCACCCCGACCACCATCAGACAACAGCTGGTGTACTCCACTAGGAATGCAGCTCGTCAGCCCAGCCTGACTCAGAGCGTTCCCTGTATGAAGGCTGTGTATAGATGACGTTCCCCAAAGCCTCAAGAAGCCCTACATGGGAGGTGGCAAAGGTGACTGGATTAGAGCGCATGAATGAGGATTAAGGGTGTGATGCTGGGACTGAGAGTGTGGAGAATGGAAGCACCACACTGTGGACAGGGAACACCAATCAGCTTATAGACTGAAAGGAATAAAAGGGAGAGAAAAATGCAGGCCTGGTGCTGTTGTTCGCTGCTTTGGATGCTTGCTGGCACAGCACACCACACATGCATGCCTGCCCCTCGGCCACACCACCCCGCTTTGGAACAAACCAATTAAGGGCTCAAAGTCCTATGAACTGTGTGCTGAAATAAACCTTTCCTCCTTTGACTTTGGGTATCAAGAACAAAAAAATTACTAAGATACCCTGCATAAGACCTCTACCCCTGAGACATCACTGATACAAATCAGCAACAATTATTCAACTTGGGAGCTGCATAACATGACAATATACCATGTCCAAAAAGTGAAAAACAAAAGCTGAGGAATGAGATGTTCACAAGAAACTTTCAATGCAGCTATGTATTTCTGAGAACCTAGGTCATGCTTCTGCACAAGGCTGTATGCATGCCCAAGAGAGAGCCACAAGGGCAAAAGTATCTACCACTGGGAGGACCTAGAGACCACACAAATGGAGAGGGAAAGGGAAGCAGAAGTGTAGGCTGACTGCCACACAGAGGCATAGTCCATCACACACAGCATCTGACTTGTGCACATAATTGTTCAGTATATGCCCTTATCATCCTTAGTTTTTCTTTTTAAAATTTGTTATTAATTTTGAGTTTTCTAGCTATAAAACAATTGCTAAAATTAAAACCTAAAATGTGAAAACAGTCTACATTTATAGATCGGAAGATTAAATGTTAAGATGCCAATATTCCTCAAATTCACTTACAAATTCAAAGTGATTTCTATTAACACTCCAGCTGTTTATGCAAAAAGAGAGCAGATACTACCATCTTTCAAGGCCAATCAAAGTTATCTACACAGGAAGAAGAATCAGAGCAGCTTTTCACATTCCAGTAGGTACAGAGAAAAGGAGACACAGGGAGACAAGCATTAATGCTCTCAAGGTCAATAGCTTCCAAACTAGATTTTCATTCCCTGAAAATCTAGGAAGAAAAAAAGACATTCTCAGATAAAAAAGAATCTTCCATCACCAGATCATTTTCAGAAGGCTACTGAAGGATATGCAGATGTAAAATGAGAAGTAAACTGAGAAAGACTTCATCTCTAAGAATGTGCCCACAGAGAAGTGAAGCCAGTATACACGCAGCTGTGCAGAAACATGAGCTGACGGCTCCTAAGATGCTAAGAAGGAGGGATCGGATTAAGGAGTGGATACAAGGTGGTGAAAGAATCACACAAACAGGCTGAAGGAGACTTGCATAACTTAACACAGAGATTAGTATGCTCAGCCCTAGTGTGTGAAGTGTACACAGCCCACCATTAAATGAAATAAATTACTGGCTCCAGATCACAAGAAAAGTCAAAGTAATCATAGTGTATCAAGTATCGGTAGAGAAGTAGAACAGCAGATATAATGACAGCATAAATTGTTCTAACCAAAATGAAAATACACGTACACTTGGTAGATGAAATGGAAAGTGTACATGAAGAATATTCAGAGGACAGATAGCTGTAACCCATGTTCCACAGTGCAAAGTAAGATTCTGATGGGGGTTAGGGGATGTAAGGTATATGGTCCTGGCAGAGCACTTGCTAGTGAAAGCCTCAGCACTGTATGCTCTCTTTTTCTCTGATTAAAAGATTTCAGTAATAATAATATATATATTAAGAAACTACAGTAAAGAACCAAAATAGTTACAGTGCTTCTGAGACAAAAATAGAAGTAGCAAGGTACTGCCTTTTTATAAATATAAATCTGATTGATTCTCTCTATAGAAATGATTTTGACAAAAACTAGTTTTAATAAGAAGGGATGACAGCAATTTCTCATTTGCTTTTGCTATGAGTCCTAAAACTAAAGCTTTAGCAAATTAAAAAAAAGAAACCTTCAATTTTACAAAGCAATCATTACACAATAATATCCAGAGTGAATGTAACATTTAAATAGGCGAAGATAGCAACACAGCAAGTGTTAGGAGATCTGCTCAGAAATGACATTCACAAAGTAAGTTTGCCAAATAATCATAATGAACCAGATAGCAAGTGTTTGTTCCATCTACAACTAAATTATCCTCAGGCTTAAAACTATTATTGCTTTAGGACTTGGTTACCAAACAATCATACCCCTCCAAATTTAACATCAGTAATCTGATTTTTTTCCAAAGCTTTGCAAACTAAAATATACCACATTGATTATAATGACCTTCCAGGAGAATCTCTGCGGTAACAGTAAATGTCAAATCATGCTGAAAGGAAGTCACAAGTGATTTACATTGTATTAAGGTGTGAGGTTGCCCCACAAAACACCATACATACACCTAGCTATAAGTTAACTATAAACTTAATTTCTGAATATATTACAAGCATGAATGATGAAACATAATACATGTAAAATACTGACTCAACTTCACTGCTCCATGAGCTTCCATATGGACGGGGAGACTCTCCAGTATAAAGATTTAGTTGGCTATTACTACCTTATCAAACTCTGTAAGATTTTATCTATCAAATGACAAAGATTCAAATAACTTAATCCATGGCCTCAAGCCCTATTTCTGGTTCCTCCAAAGTGAAGCTGTTTAGCATATGTTTCTTTTCCATATCATGCAACAAATGGATAATGAAAATTGCTGCTCAAATGGGGTGATGATTCTCAAATTATTTAGTTCATATTATACATTCTTTTTATCTTCACTAATACAGTGATTTTTTTCATGAACAAATTCTTAGGAGGCCAAGATTTTTATTCTGGTACTATATCCTACTCAGTATTTTATTAATACTATAGAATTTTTCTAAACTGAAAAACTCACTATGCTCACAAAATAACAAGAACCCATAAAGAGGGGGGTGACAAGTCAGCACATGGAGCCCCACAATACACCAGATACTGACTTGCCCAAGCCAGGGTATGACACTTCAAAAACTCCATTCTACCTGTGTATGACCCCAACAAAATAAAGGTACCAATCATCCCTGACCTTCACAATATCAGATCTTAGATTATGACTTTGTATATACACAAAGCATAAAGACTCACTAAATACAGTTTGAAAAGAACAGTTTTCCAGACACTTGTGTCTGCCAGACTTTTACAATAGCTATGAAAGCCATTTCCCTATGCACATCTTCTCTATTTTTGAATCAAATTTTTAGGCAAGAGTCTAGGCAACATGATTGAGAGAAACCTCCATTCCTATTCTGAAATCCGACCTCTTCTGGGGATTCCTTTTCAACACTTCTGTGTCTAGAGGGAAGCTGGATGAACTTCAGGCCTCACTCTGGCAGTGACACCTCTGGGATCTTAGCTGAACACCTAATGTTGAGCTTTCCAGCTCCACCTCAGGTTTAATGTTCACCAGGACAAAACATGGAACTCCGCAGTCATACCTACAGCCTTGATTTATTATGGCAAAAGGACACAGAGAACAGGTAGCCAAGAGGAAAACAGTCTGGGAGGAAACAGAATAGACCAGGCAGTCACTAGACTCTCTCTTCAGGGAGTCATACAACACATGCTTAAATTGCCTAGCACAGAACTGTGATGACACGAGTGACATGCTGTCTACCAGGAAACTTGCTCAGAGATGGTACCCAGGCTGGTCACACAGATACCTCCTGCTCCTGAAAGAAAGCAGGTGTGCAGCTCCATCAACACAGTGTTGTCCAGCTGGAACACTGTGAGCTTCTCTCAGCCCTTCTCTGGGAATGCAGGTAGTCTTCCCCAAACCCAAGTTTATAACAGCAAGCCTGGGGCCAGCCTCGTAACCAGGCTCTATGCCCAGCGATCTCAGGTGTTTAGCACCCACTACCCCAGGTCTTGGATTTTCTGGGTCACTTCCCTTAATGCCTATTTTGCTGCAGTTACTTTCCAACAATGCACATCAAGCCCCTGTGTAAGGCTAAACTACAGAAGATGGTAGTTCATGGGGCCACCATGAACTACACCGCAGGTGTGAGGCGCTCCCTGAGGCAGGAAAGGGGCAAGGCTGACTTCACCTTTCAACAGGCTCTCTCCTTAGCTGTCTCCTCCAGTTTTCCCAGAGATCATGAGTATTGTCAGTAAGTTCTTCTAACACCTATGTTTTCACCATATACTCAGCAACCAGAAGGTTGAGCTTCAACCACAGATACACACAGGCTGAGTCCCCTTACATGAGTGTTTGGGAAAAAAGTGCTTCAGATGTCATGTAAGCTTTCTAGGGTTCTTGGGGTTTCTGGTTTTGTGTTTGCTTTTGGGGGGTGTTGCATAGACTCTCCCAATTCAGTACAAACACCAAAGTTTTGGATTTCAGAGTACTTCAGATTTTCAGACTAGGGATGATCAATTTGTAACTCCAGCTTCACAGATTATCTTTGATTTTTTTGGACCGGGGATTGAACTCAGGACCTGGCAAGTGCTTATTTTACTGAGCTATCTCCCTGGCCCCTAAAAGTTAAAAAAGTTTTTTTTTTTTTTTTTGACTGGCTCAGGCTGTCTTAAGGGCAGGTCTGGCAGCTGGGGATGGAATCATGGTACCCTGCACCTGACTGCATTTGCATAAGCAGGCACAACTGAGCTAACCAACAGGCCCCCTAGATTATCTTTGATTAAACAGATGAAACACACTTTTATTCCCATAATTATCTTGTGCACAGCACAGCAGCTACAGTGAGCATAACACTGTGACTGGGTCTGACTCCATAGCTGAAAAGCCCTGTCTACTTTCACAACAGCCTGGTGGACACCAAGACAGATGCACCATTATACTGCTCCATCCCAACTGTGTCAACTCTGGTGAAACAGGGATGGGAAAACTGAAAGGCAGGTCTGAAAGACAGGTTTTAGTCTTGTCTCTGGCTCTCCCTCACTGTGCAGTCTGTCAAGTCAACTTATGTCTCGATACCTACTGTCCTCACAGACCAGGGACAGGCAGGACAAGCCACTGTGTGCTACACTGCCGTGCGGACTGGCCTACAATTCCACATCACTTTTTCCCTTAAAGCAACAGTATATGACAAAGGTTTAGAATTCATGTGGTACGCTTTAGCCAACAAACTTAAAATGACAGCTGTCCAATTGTTACATTACTTTAAATATTCTGAATCCCTGTGGACTCAAGTTGTCTTGGATCTGGTAAAGTGCAGGTGCGCTCTTTGTGCTGCATTGTACAGATTGAAAGTGACATGAAACATTTCAAAGATATTTTCCAGAATGATTAGTTATGTATTTTTAGCCAAATGTAGAAAAGCTCTATTCATTCCAACAAATATATTCTCAGTACCTACTATACTAAGCACCATGTGAGAGTAAAGAAAGAGGACGAGTGCTGAATGTTCCTATACCAAGCACTTTTAAAGGTGCTCTCAAGTCAGGAGGAGGCACAGGACTGAGCCAGGTGTTCACACAAGAAACTTACTTTTGAGGGGAAAGGAACCATGGATGTACGATCTGGCCAAGACCTCCAAACACCAACCCTCTAGCCACGGAAACTGAATAAAATTACATCAGAAATAGTAAAGACCAAGGTCATATCTGAAAACAAATAAGGGAAAAAGTAGAAAAAAGGAAAAAGTCTGCACTCACCGGGACTGTGGCAATCCTTTTTTACTGAGATCTGTCCTCACAGGTTCTCCTACGTGTCTGTAAATTTCCACTAAGCTGTTTATTGCTGCATCTCGCACCTAGATGTAAGAGAAGAGATCTTATAGACGCTCCATATCATTCCCTAGCGCTTCCTGCTAGGGCACAACAGGCCACATGCCATCCCAATTTATCACTAACACACCGGTGCTACCAGCAAGTAACCCCTTTACAGTGAACTACACAGTCATGTTTGACCATCTCCCTCCACTGATACAATCCCCAAAGGCAGAAAAAAATGGAGGTTTCTACCCCATGTACATATTAAAGTCCATACCCTTTAGTACTTTCCATTCCTTAGGATATCAGTAAATTAGAATTTTCAGATCATCTTTCCAAAACAGAAAACAACACTACAAATATACGAATCAGACTAAGAATAAACATCATGTAAAACACTCTGTATTTAAGTTTTTTAAACAAAATATTCAGTGTGCAGCAAAAATGAATAGGATGACAATACATTCCATATTCAGTGAGCTCACAGTCCTCAAACAGGCAAGGTAAACATCCATAAGATCCACTTTTAATACAGAGCAGGAGGAGGCAATAAACACTGTTGAAAGCACAAAGAGCAGAGCAGAAAGGAGGAACAAGCACAGGAGCAAGTGTCAGAAAATGTTTCACAGAAGGGGACAGGAAAGAATGCCTGAAAAATGCCTGGAAAGACAGGCTATTGACAGGTCCACAAGGAATATAACACAAGCACAGGCTCCAAACAAGGGAAGATAGGCTGGACAAAGGCACAAAAGCAGAGGGGCCAGCACATGCTTTAGGAAGCACAGGTACACCCATCCACACAGACAGCAACAGGAGCTGAGAAGGCAGCATAAATACAGTTTAAGGAACAGAACTGTTCTTCCCCATCTTCCCTTTAGTTTGGAGCAATTTCAATAGGAACTATACATCAAACAATACCGAATACTAATGTTGAATTCCTTGAGGTATAAAACAACACAGTCATATTTGTTAAAACCTTGCTATTAAATGAGACATCAAAGTTTTCAGAGGTAAAAATATTATGTGTATCACTTTCAAATAGTTTAGAAAAACACATACAGTTGTATATGTGTGTATATGTGCAAAAACAGATAAAACCAATATGACAAATGTTAAGTATAAATGTGAGTGCTCATGATATTACTCTTTAATTTTTCCATAAGTTTAAAATTTTTCAAATAAAAATAGAGACAAAAACAATTTCCTAGGAGTGGAATGCAGGCCAGGTGGTGTTAGGAAGAGGTTGTGCACTCTCCACTTAGGAGGCAGAGACAAAGAACAGCATAATTTTAGACTGGGGTCTCGAGAAAGGCAATCAACATAATGGACCGTGAAGGCAGGAGGTAGATATTAGGCAGGCAAATAATTTCCCAGAGAGCAATGCCACAGAACTTTATTCATCACTTTCTCCCTTCTGTTGGAAAACGATGCTGTGGAATGATCTGTGCCCAACAAAATTCAAATGGTGGAGCTCTCATCCCTAATGTTACCTAAGTGGGCAAGGGCCTTGAAGGAGGAAATCAAGGCTTCATGAGACCACAATAGGATACCCCTGCGAAGAGTGCACTAGTCTGATCTTATAAGAAAAACAGAGCTGTGCACACACAAAGGAGAGGTCCTGCTGCCCATAAGAAGAAGCCCTCACCAAGATCCCACTGCGCTGTCACCCTGATCTCAGACTTCCCATAATTATCTTGCACACAGCACAGCAGCTATGAGAAAATGAATTTTGCTACTCTGGCCACAGAATCTACAGTGTTTTGTTACAGCAACCAGAGCTGTCTAGAATATTATCAGTTATTTTAGAGAAAAAATAATAGTTTTTAAAGTTAAGAAACATCATCACATAGTATGTAATATGAAAGCAGTCAAGGCACCATGCCACAAAGAAAAGTAACAAGGGCATCGTCGGGACTTCCTAGGGATCGCTCTTGCCCATCAGCCTGTGTGGTCCTCTTGAACAGTAGTCAGTATCTAATCGGCTACTCACAAGATTTGAGCCTCAGTTAATAGCAAGAGGACTGTAATTTTAAACCAGTCTGGACAATGTAGAGACTCAGCAAGATACTTTCTCAAAATAAAAAATAAACAAGGGTAGCAAGATGTGGTTCAGCACATTTAACCCTCAGGATCTATCTCCACAGGGAAGTGGAAGAATTAACATTTTCAGAACCAAGGAAGTAGACAAAAGCATCTACTTGGCCACCAGGGAGCTGTGTAACCCTGCAAACATTTTAACTCTTTTTATTTTAGTTTCCTCCTCTTACTCTGAGGAACACCATGAGGACTGAAAGGAAAAAAAAAATGGCTCCATCCAACAAGTATGTGAGCGTTTACCAGGTGACAATGAACCAAAATCCTGCACAGGCCCAGTGGCAAATGCTGCAAGAGGGGAGCAGGTCCATGTGGGGTGACCTGGGCCCTGGCAGGGGCCTTTGCTGACACAGTACAGAGGGAAGTGGAAGTTGGGCACAGAGAGATGCAGGCACAGCCTTGCCAGTGTCTATACCTTCAAGAAGATTGGAAACATCCATCTCCCAAATTTAAACTCACCTAAACCTGGAGGGAAAACTATCATTTTCAGAGTGCCAGGCCTGAGATCTTTGGGCCATGTCTCCTATCTACTTACATAATATGAAAATTTCTCTGTAGAGTACCAGCCTCATTTCACACACGAGGGAGAAAAATGAAAATACAAACAAGAACTTGCTCGAAATTGGAGGCATTCAAACTTCAAACACAGTGGATGCCATTCAGGAAGTGGTGACTATACTTGCTAGCTTAATGCAGCATTTATAACCTGTTCCGACAAGCTTGAACTACCTCTGGTACAAGCCACCTGATGGGACAATAATGAATGTATGGCCCTGTCTGTCAAGGTGTTAAGCATTATGAAAGGTTGCCATGGGGGTACATAGGGGCTAGACATGGTGGTACATGCTTAATATTTGGAAGGCAGAAGCAGGAAGAATGCTGTGTGTTCAAAGCCAGCCTCAACTTTATAGTGAGACCCAGTCTCAAAAAGACAAAAAAAAAAAAAAAAAAAAGGAAGAAAAGTTAAGCAATCCTTATGACAGTTACTTAGAACAGTGAGATGCAATTCCATTTGAAGATAAGACTTCGGTTTTCAAGTTCTCTATTACTACTGATAATCAGTCCAGGAGCACCTGACTTTTGCTAATGACATGGATTTGTAGTCATGGATGTGTGCATATATTGTAACCAGGACTCTCAACATTTGGTAACAAGAAAAGTAAGGTTATGTCAAACACTGGTATTATCCTACAATTACGTATTTTCACATACTAAAATATATACACATCTATTTCTCAGAAACCTACTGGCACATGGCAGCTATGTGATTTCTTCAAATGAAAAGGAAAATCTTAGGGGTAATCCATTGAGGGCCTAATATGTGTGCCAGCAACTAAAAAAGAATCACCCTCCCATGCACTTGCACAGAGAATGGGAACAAGGCACTTACAACCACCCTCACTAACAAGGACACTGAGCTCAAGATACAAATGCCTCCCAAGGTCAGCCTGCACCACACATGAAGGCTAACCTGTGTGCCGAGAAAAGGCTTTGTGCCCTGTACAAGGTAGCTCCAAGTTTCACATGTACTCTACCTCCAGCAGCTTTAGGACACCACTTTGAACTGTCTACCACTTAATACTATCTTACTCTCTTCAACAACGGAATCAGAATTGATGTTTTCACCATGTGAGATTATGCTGATCACGTGAAATTTAATCTGTGCTACTGCTGAAATAAGAAAAAGCTTGCTAAGATCTCTAGCAAGATTTACGAGCTAATCTCTTCTCTACACCTATAGGACCTTACAGCCAGGGACATATGTTTTGTTTTGTTTCTGAGACAGTGTCTCACTACATAGCCTAGGCTGGCTCGAATTCCTGGTGGGCTTCCTCAGAAAAGGATATGTGTAAGTTATTTCCACAGGACACACAAATAGAGAGTCCCTGGATATGTCAGTTGCTGCAGCTCCCCCCCCGACAATGGTGTCCCACCTGCTTACAGACACAATTTAAGGATCAAAACCAAAATCAAGGGCCAGCCAGACAACTCAGCAGATAAAAAGGGCCTGTTTACACAGACACAGGAACCAGGTTTGATCCTGGGTTTGAGACTGGTACAGTGGTGCATGCCTGTAATCCCAGCACTTGGGAGGATGAAAACAGAATGATCACAACAAGTGCGATCTGTATAGTGAGAGCCTGTAGACCCTGTACTAAATGCCTAAAAATTTAAAAAAAAAAAATTTAAATCAAGCTACTATCCTCACCCACTATTGTTCTCAAGCCCAAGCACCCTTCCCGACAAGACAGGACACAGCAGAAGCTCCCAGGAGTGTGCAGAAGGCAACGAAGAGCAGGCGAGGACACTGGGAAGCGTGCCAGACTGTGTGTAGAGGCGCCAGGCAGTGGCCACCAGCAGGTCCCTCTCTAAGTGCTATCTATGGGCTCTGTGCTTCCCTGGGCCTCCATGACCAAAGTGCACCTAGGAAAGCTGGTCCATGCCCATAGGCTTGCCAGTCTCCACAGCCAGGTACAGATGTTCACCGCTCTGGCCAACAGAGGCATCCAAATTAGGGACTAGATAAGATGACTTTCTTAAAAGTATTTTCTTTTTTCTTAAAATGTATTTGGTACAGGGTCTTACTATGCAACTTGGACTTGTAATGATCCTCCTGTCTCAGCCTCCCTAGCACTGGGATTACAGGCATGCACCACCACACCCAGTCTCTGTGGATGGCTCAGGGTGTCCAGGGATGCAGCACAGCCTGTGGTGCCAGGGATGGAATCCTGGTCCCTGTGCTTGCTTAAGCAGGCTCATAGTCTGCTAAACTACCTTGCCAGCCCAAGACGACATTCTTGCACAATTCATGGCACTAAGTGGTAGCAGTAACATTCTGGAAACCTCCACAAGGGATTTTTTTCTATGGAAAACAAGACTAAAGTGAGTAGCAGTGGAAAGAACAGGTGTTACAGAGTTGAGGTCATTTTTAAACTCATGTTGAATATATCTAAAAACTGTATTTCCATGCCATACATCTTCCATGAAGGCCACGTAAAAACGAAACAAGGGAATTAATAGACATGTGCAGCATAAGAAATGCCACAGAGAAGGGGAGATGCTGTTGGCTGCTGGATCCATGAGTAAAGACGAGGAGGATGCAGGCCGGAGGGACCCGTGCCTGTATGAGTCAAGTTGAAGGACAGCATGCAGGTCTCCTACAGAGTGCAATCTGGCAGTCGAGGACTAAGCTGAGACCCTGTTTACTGTGTACATGTTTTCTGTAAATTACACTTTGGGCTCCTCTACTCAAGTGCCTGGCTGTTTTTATGGGCTTATGTAATAAAAGATGACTCTGAAAAAGAGAGAAAAGAAAAAAGGAGGAGGCAGGGAGAAAGAGAAGAAATGCCTGGGAGAGGAGTAGAACTGAGCTGGGTGAGAGATGGCCTCCCAGAGTGCATGCCACGGCAGACAACCAGCGCCTACTCTGTGCATTCACGCTAACAGGGGGTGCTCGGGCCTTTCTTTTCACCTGACAACTTGAACAAAGCACAGTTCCTTAAGTGTCCCAGTTTGGACCCTTTCCACAACAACATTCCCCAGTGGAGCCACATCCACAGTACATACACCAAATCCCCTTATATGCTTTTCTAACTACCCTCCCCCTACCCCACTTCCACCCCTTTTGGCTACAGAAATAGCAACCAGTGGTTTCTATCTTACAGGCTGGCTTGATGCAATCAATTTACCTGAGTGATTGTTCAACCCTACCTATAGAAGAAGGGTGGTCATACTTGCTGATAGTATTTCATAAATTAATGAGTAAATGATATGTTAAACAATAATCAGAGCTCTGTAAAGAAGAATAAAGCCCCAGGCACCTACTAGACATACACAGAACATTTGAATGCATCTGAGCCAATGATTTTTCCTAGGAGTTTATCTCACTCACCTGGCTGTTTGGATCTCCAAGTAAACTACATATATGTGGCACGATCTTGTTTAGAGTTAGTGTATGTGCTCCAGAGCTGAAAATAAAAGGACAGTGTTATTGAAACAGCGCAACACTCTCCTCCCACAGTTGCCCTTTCCTTTGTCCCCTCACAGGACCCCTTCACAACCAAGGTCCTCTGCATCCCACCCAATGCTGGCTCCAAAGTAAATGCACCCTGATGGCCCCTCTGTATGGAGCCCAATACCTTGGCTGGCCCTGCCCCCTGACAGCTAAGCTAAGCCCAGCCTCACCCGCACTTGCCACTTGCCTCACAATGTGCTGGCTCTATGTCACTGCTTTGTCAGGTCACACCTTCTGTGCTACCAAACCTGTGGGAGCCAACCAAACTACAAGTCCCTGGATGGTCCTCAGCGGAGGGACCATGTGTGCTGTGGCAGAGCAGATGTTCCGTTAAGCTGCTGCTGAGCCACAAGGCCAAGGGCAGTGGCCACAGCATCTCCAGCTGCACACTGCCCCTCCTGGAGGAACCTGCTGTCACAGATATTCTTTGTGAGTATTATGTAAACTGACTCAGATTGCTCTTGAAAAGAAATGTAATTCTACTCATAAAACATTATTATCATAAACAATATTACTGTAAACTGAAAAGAACTGTATTAGAGAAAAAAGGCAATCTCAAGAAGTGACACAATCTATGATTGCAGTTATACAACATTCTTGAGATGACAAAAATCACAGCACAGATCGGCAGTGTATGGAAGTCAGGACACACCCGGACAGTGTGTATAAGCTCACCAACTGTACCACCCCTTTCCTGGTATGATCATTATGTAAAGTATTAACATTGGCTTAGGGAGAAGGGACAATATCTCCCAATACACATGTGTGCAACTTCTCTGAATCCCGTAATAAATTCAAAATTAAAGTTTTTTTAAAACTGCAGCTAAGTTAGAAGTTCAGGGTCATCCCAGACTTACGCATTGAGTGTTGCAATAAGGCAAAGACAGATGCCTTCTCTTGTGCGGAAATTCTTGTGTTTAAAGCCTCCGAGCATTCTGTCCCATACGTACTGCAGGTGACAAAGAACAGGTGAGAAGGCTGTTGCTTCCCTTCACTTAGTAAGGGATCAAACAGGAACCTCTTAGCAGATACAAAATGCTCCTGCCCTACACATGCTGGATCCTCTCTAGAGCATTTACAATAATGACTCCTATCATTTTATCACATATAACTAGTTACAATGTTCAAACATGAGTTTACATAAATGTTCGGAATTGTCTCAACAATCCTAGGAGGAAGTTTTGCTGATTCTGTATTATACATGAGAAATGTAAGGCCAAAAGGAGAATGGATGGCCTGCCAAGGACTACTGCTGCTCACACTGCCCTCCTGTCAGCTACAGACTGTGTCTAGATCCCACTTGAAGCCTCGTGACCTCTGGGTGGAGCTTTTAGGCAGTGGCTGGATCTAGCATGAAAGGTACTGGGATTAAGGGTGTGTGAGAACTAACACAAGTAAGTACAGCACGGGTGTGGATAATGGGGAGTCCCAGCCTAGGTGTGGGTAACACCTTTGTAACCTGGCTAGGATACAAGGGAAGGGGAGACTTGCTGCTTGCTGTCTCATTTCTGCCTGCCTTGCCATGAACCCTGTTGTTCCTCCTCTGCAAAACACCTCTGCCATTCCTCCCTGCTTTGAAGCCAGCAGAGACTGTGGAGTGAAACTTGCACAAACTGTGAATTGACATAACCCTTTCCTCCTTTAATTTGTATGTGTTAGGCATTTTGTCTCAGCAACAAGACAGTAACTAAGATATCACCCATGTAAGAGTGAAACAAATGGTCATCTTTTATGGCAATCTAAGTCCTATCTTCTTTGGGAAGAGCCCTGCTGATCACCCTGACCCCATGCCTAGAAACAACAGTAGGACCCTGGAAGATAGGGCTTCATCTTTCTATCCCAGTAAGCCCAGCTCACTAGGAGACAGAAGACACTAATTTCAGAAAAATAAATGAGCTAAAGAGTGCAGGAGATTAAACTAGTGTTTTAGTACTTATTTATGTACTTGCTACTTATATGAGGAAGCAGATTAAATAGTATGAATATGGTCAGCTTGAAACAAATTAAGTCTAGGTAGCTATACACTGTATGTGCAAGAAGACACATCCCCACATCTCCTGGATGCTTCTCTTGCCATACCTGGGGATTAGCAGCTTGATCCATGATCTTTAGCAGCAGAGTCTGGTCTTGCTCCCTCACAGAGTCCTTAGAATCTCCCAGTCTGTCTATGAGGCTGGGCAGCACTGAAAACCAAAATGGAAACTGATCAAATGAAACCGATTTGGGGGACCTGGGTCATCAACTACTGATATTTCAAGAAACTAAGAAGATAAAAAACACTGGCCCATCCGATATATCTCATTCTAATGTATTCTATCTCATTCTTCATCTTTGCAAACAGCACTATTCTCCTTGCAGGCATTTATAAGCTACTATAAGAATCTGCAAAATCCTTTGCATGGACACTCTGTCTCCTTCTCTACTGTACTTTCTACCAGCCAGCTACCAACGTATTTGTAAGCTAGTGAAATATGTGTTACTGGCAGGCAAGAGAACACAAAAGGCAATCTGAGTGAAAGGTGGGTGCGCACAGGCCAGTGCATGGTAGCATGTGCTTTGTACTTATTGTACACACACCAGAGAGAGCCATGCTCTCCACACCCTTTCTGCACAGCAAGGGTGAACTGTCCCTCTAGCACTCCAAGAGCACCTGTCCACCACAGGTCAGCTTGCTTGGATTCTTTTAAGAATTTATAAATATCCATTACAAGAACAAACATACATAATTCAGCATTTAGTAAGGGAACAAAACACTACTGAAATAACAAATTCTAATAGTAAGTGCTTTTTAAATTGGTAGTTATGCAGTTATGTGGTGCCTGATAACACAGTTTATCATCATTTCTAAAAGAGCACTTTCATGCATTGTATTAATTATTGTAACTATCCTATTAACCTGTTTTGAAACTGTCTCAATGCTATTTTTCTTGACAAAATTAGTATTAAAAAAAAAAAAAAAAAAAAAAGAGCACTTTCACCAGAGAACTAATACCTGTCCTAACAGAAAAAGATGCATTGCAGCTGAGGGGGTAGCTCAGTAGTAAAGTTTTGGCATCACACATGCAAAGCAAAGAGAGAGAGATTCTGCAAGGACACGATTGAGCAGACAAAACTGCTTGATGTTTTATACTGTCATCAAGAAATACCAAGGGTTGAGAATTTACTGGTGTCTAAATCTATGAAATCTATGTCTTCCCATTTTGCTGACATTTTCAAAATGAGAAAAGTGAACATTCACCATTGTCTACAACCAACATGAGAACAGGAATGTCAACAATAATTTTGAGCAAAATCCAATCACCTCAGTCTTGTAGAACTTCTCAAAGAAAATCGCCTCTCAGTAAAGAAGGTTTGGAGAAAAATATAGTTTGGTTGGCACTAAAAGATGATGGATAAGAAATCAAACTGGCAGTAATATCTCTGATGAGAACACGTATTAGTGAAATTTCATATGGCAACACAGAAGTTGGGAAAAACCAGCACAATATGAAAGAGGAGGGTAAACGGTTGTAGATTCAGTACTGTGTTATGAACGCAGGAGGGCGAGGGGAGGCTACGGTACGGAACGTCTAGGGGAAGCAGACGGTCGAGCCTAGGATTTGAGAGGACCTCGGGAAGCTTGAAGAAGCTTAGCTGGGCAGCTGTCTGGAAGCTGCAGCCTAGGGGCAGATTTGGGCAGAATGAGGGAAGGGTGGGCCAGCTCCGTACCCGCTCACAGCTCACCTGTGCCGATCTGCGCCTTGAACCGATCCTGCAGCCGGGTCACCAGGGCCGATAGGATGTCCATGCCCAGAAGAACTACCTGCAACGGGAAACACAGGGAGCCGGTCAGAAGCCGGTCCGGGGTGCAGCTCAAGGACCGGGCGCTCTCCGAGGACGCCGGCGCATATCTCCGGCGCTGTCTGGAGCATGCACCAACTGGAAAGCCTAAACTGTTAGCAAGGGGAACAATGTTCTTGCACGAAAAGAGCCGTTTACAGTTTTAACGGAAAATATGACAGGACAAGAAATGAAATAAAAAGCAGTCACTGCATGGCCCTAAACCAAGCCCCAGGAGTGAAGCAAGCCGCGGCCCCGCCCTCTTGGCCCCGCCCCCCACAGGGCGTGTATGTAAATTTTCGCCCTGATGGCGCGTAGTCTTCTGGGTAATATCTAACAGCCTTTCAGCGGTCTCTCTGAGCACCAAGGGAAAAAAGGAGTAGCTGGTTTACTTAGTAGCCGTGGTCACTGGAGCCATGTTAGCTAAGAGACCGGTTGGGGCAGGAGTCCCTAATTAGTCACCACAATTGTACCTAGTATTGGCGCCTCTAGCTTGCAGTACTTGCAACAAGCTCAGTAACCATCCTTTTCTTGGGGTTGCGTTACTGTCCAATGAGCGCCTAGCGAGGACAGTACTGCTAACACCTACACAACACACTCGCATCAACTAAAGCTTTGCTTTATCTTGGTGCAATTTTTGGAAAAATGAAAAACCTCTTTTCCCCGTCTTGTAAGTACAAAAAGTAGTAAGGCTGATCGCTCATTTCCAGAGGGCGCTGAAGAGCCTTTCTAACACTGTCGAACTTTTCTAGTAGTAAATCTGCTTTCCATTCCTACACTCATGTTAGACAAAACAAAGCAGTATTTAATTTTAGCTTTTGAAACAGCTTTAACCCAAAAACACAACGGATCTTCCAAGGGATTAGTGAGTTGTTTTATGCGATGGAAAAGCAACTTTGCTGAGAGCCTTTCCCAAAACTAATACATGGAGTATGTCTGTGAAAACAAACAAACAAAAAAAAAAAAAACAACTCACAAAGCTAAGTCAACAAAAAAAAGTCTGAGAAAACGTCTTTATGACAAAAAGCACTAAGACAATCCTGGACATGATTGTAAAGGATGCACTGACTGACCGGCCGCTTTTTGATTAATTCTGAAACAACCCTAAAATAGACCTTACTTTTTAAAAAGATCATCCCCTAAGCGCCTGTACAGTCGCATCGCAGGTGTGAGGCAGAAATACTAACAACATCGATTTTCCTTCCCGTCACACTGCTCATCAATGATCCTAAAATGTACCAGGACCACTGTTTGAGCCATGGCCACTTAAGCTGTCTCTCTGGCATCTAAGAGAACAGCGACCTTTATTTAGCTTTTCGAGAATGACAGTCCCTAGGAAGACTGGCAGATGCAGCTAACCCACACGAATATCTGGATATCTTCACAAACTTCCTTTGAGAGGAAGTAAGGGATTCACCGCACAGAGCTGTGTGGCTCCACCAGAGCAACAACCCTGGAGGGCAAGGCTGAGAGGGATCGCCAGCCAGTGTGTCTTCACAGCTCAGGTCCTTCCTCTCGACTTCCCTAGAAAAGCAGCAGGGGCATAAAGAGAGTTCTTACCCAGAAAAAAAAACAACAACTAACAATTAGCTCTAACACCAATCTGTGCCATATCTGTCAAAGGCGGGAAACAGTAACAGCTACTTCATAGGCCACTGTGAAGATTTAAATTACATATGCAAAGGGCCTGAAACAGTGCTGTGCAGGGTTAGGCTTGCACCCCTGGCCATCAGCACTCTCCACAGCTCACAGGGTGGATACAACAGGACTGGGCTGACAGAAGACTGTCCTGGGCAATGTAGGATCACAAGTTAGAGGGGCTGAGATATAGCTCAGTGGCAAAGCAGCTGCCTGGAAAGAGCAAGGCCACAAGTTTATCCTGCTACCAAAAAAAAAAAAAAAAAAAAAAAGTTAGAATTGCAAGTCCAAGCCCAGCCTGGGCAACTTGGACTTAATGAGCTGTCGTCTCAAAATTAAAAGTGAGGATGTAGCTTACTGTGAGAGCCCACGGCTCAATCACCTGTGCTAGATAGGGAACCACACAAGGAAGAGGGAGGGATAGGAGTGGGGAGGGGAGGATACTGGCCTACAGTCATGGTGGATAGAAACCTCTACCAGAGGGAAGAGCACCTGCCAAGGAGCAAGGATTGGAGGGGAGACACCCTGCAGGGAGGTTCCCAAGATGGCCAAGAGTGGGCAGAAATGGGGAGTGCCAAGGGAGCACGTCCTCCAGTGTTCATCTCATCAGAGGTGCTCACACTGTTTCTGCAGCTGAACTCCTGGAACTTGAGAAGCATTCTCTTCCATTTCCTCAGAATTTTCCAACTACATAGCCATCACTGGAGATCAGGCAGATAGTCCATCAGCTGCTTCCTTACTGACAGATGAGTGCACAAGGTCTGATGCAGCCAGCCCACCCTCTTCCCATCCCAGGGCTGGTCAGAGCTGGGAACCCAAGCCTCACATGCTTGATAAGTGCTCTACACTCTTAGCCCTGACAAACTTTCTTTGTAATAAACAAATTTAAAGATGGTTTTGTAAAGGTGATACAACTAAGTAATCGGTCCAGCTGTCCTGCTGAAATCAAATATACTGGGTACAGTATAAAAGTATCAGAGAAGAACTGCCAGAGCAAGAAGCGTAAGAGCACTAAAGTTCTAATACAGAAGGGGAAGTAAAAAGAATTAAGATGTGTTATGTTCATGTTCCAACTCCTCTCAATTAATGGAATCATATGTCCTTTAAATACATTCTAATAAAACAATTTAAAATTTTTAAAAAATAATAAAAGTTCAGAAATCAGGCTGGCCTAAAATTTACAGTCCACAGGCCTCAGCTTTGCTCAAGGATTACTTCTGATAACCCTGGGTCACCCAGAAAAAAAAGTGAGCTCCAAAGGCCTTCCAGGCTGGTGGCCAGGTAACCCTACAATGCAAGCAGAAACCCAAAGGGCTTTCTCTATTTTTCTAGGGACCCCTAAAAGTTCTCATCCCTGATATACGTGCCCTAAAGGCCCAGATGAAAATAAAAACCACTTCTGAATGGGAAGAACATCACTGCAGTCTGACTCTCAGTTTATTTCTGTGAACAAGTTTTCTAAGCACACAGATAGCCAAGCATACAGAGCAACAGGACCAAAAGCTAACAGAAATGAGGATTCATTTGAGCTCTGGAGGCAGAATCTAATATAATAATTCTTACCATGTCTAAGAAGACAGAACACAGGACTAAACTTTGGGAGAGAAACATGACATAGATTCTATAAAGTGACATAGCTTTTCAAAAGTGACATAGATTTTTATAAAGAATCAAGTAATAGACAATTAAGTGTTCAATTGATGATCTTTCTTTAAAATGCAATGGATGTAATGAGAAAATTAAACAAGACTGAATAGGAAGTTTCAGCTAAAGATACAGAAGTTTAAGCTAAAGATAAAGCACATAGCCAAAAGGATAGAAGACACAAAGCTCTTTTAAGAGATAAAGGATAGAGGGAAAAGAACATAAGCCTCAATGGACTCCAAAAGACATTAGAGACAGTAGGTAAAAATGCAATAACTGGCACCCATTAGAACAGCTATTATAAAAACCAATATAAAATCTGCATTGGAAGACACAGAGAAACTCGTAGGAGTGTCAATGGCACAGTCACTATGGAGAATAGTATCCTGCTTCCCCAAACCTAGCACTGCCGTGCAAGCCTGACTACCTCTTACAAGCACACTATGTCCATTAACACACAAACAGATAATGAGGATTTGGTATTTATTCACAAAGTATACAACTCTGATATAGACAAACTTGAGGTGATTATAGGAAAATGGATTAATCTTGAGACCATAATGTTAATTAATCAGACACACATGCTTGAAAATGGCATGGTTTCTCTTATATGAGAAGACCAATATATAAATAAAGTGCAAAATAAAAGACAACAGGGGAAAAAAAGACAATGGGAGAAAAATGTTACTGTAATTAAGGATGGCCAATACATCTGAAAGTGTACCATGATTTAGTATAATTGTCTTATGTGTTTATGTTTTCTGGCCTGTTACTCTAGCTTTTAATCTGTATTTATGGTAACTAACAATTAGGACTTACAAAATAATGAAATGAGGGCTGGCCAGATAGTTCAGTGGACTAAAGCGCCTGCTTAGGCAGGGGCAAGGACTGGGATTCAATCTCTTGTATACCATGCCAGTCCTGCCTCTGGGGTACACTGAGACAGCAATTGAGACTGGGCATGGGGGCATGTGCCTGTAATCCCAAGGCTTTGGAGGCTGAAGACAGGTGGATCACTACAAGTCTGATCTGTATAGTAAGATCCTATAGACCCTGTACTAAATACATTTAAAAAAAGAGGGGAGCCGGGGAGATGGCTCAGTGGAATAAGTACTTCCCTGGCAAGTGCAAGGGCCTACGTTCAATCCCCGGTTCTGCCAAAAAATAAATAAATAAATAAAAATAAAAAAAGAAAAATGAATCTGATGTTGGCAAAAAATATTTTAAGGAGAAGGTAGAAGGGAATGAAAAAATAAGAATTGAGATGTGTTATGTACATGTGTCAATCCCCAGAATGAATGTAATCATTATGTACTGCAAATATGTACTAATAAAATATCAAAATGTTTGTTTATTTATTTATTGGTACCAGGGATCAAACTCAGGACCTTGTACTTGGTAAGCAGCAAAAATTTTAAAAACTCAAATACAAACTTAAAAATAACATCACAGAAAATAGGGATCATATATAGTTTAGTAGCTGTTAAGAAAATTAACTCTGTAAATTGAAGCCTTCTCTAAAAAAGACAGCTAGGGCCAGCAAGATAGCTCAGTGGACTAAAGTGCCTGCTTAGGCAAGCCTTGGGACTGCAGTTGGGTTCCTAGCACCACATGCCATGCCAGCCCTGCCTCCCAGGGGTTTGGGGACTGAGTAGGCCAGAGTCCGAGAGTAGTGGCTCTGCTGGTAAGCCCAGTGCTGGGGAGGCTGAAAGCAGATGGGTCACCACAAGTCCCAGCTGCATAGTGAGAACCTATAACAACCAAATACATTAAAAAATAAAAAATAAAAGAGATGGCTTTCCTGGCTTTATGGATGAATTCTATAAAAACACTTAAGAGATTACACCAGTGTTATATAAAACCTGCTAGATAACAGAAAACAGGGAAACACAACCCAATTTGTTCTACAAGGTCAAAACATGACACAAACGTTGCAAGAAATGACAATTATTGATCAATTTCACTTATACACAGATAAAATCCTAAGCAAAGTACCAAGTATAGCAGCTGTACAGAAAATGGATAACACATCAGAATCAAGCTGAGTTTATTCCAAGAATAGAGTGGCTTCACAGTAATAAATTCCATCTAAACTGTCATTATAATTATTCTTTTATTATGTTAATCATTATAGATGCAAAAACATCTAAGAAACTGTATATCCACTGTACTCATGATAAAAATTTCTTAGCAGGTAAGAAATTTTAAAATTCTACCTTAACTTTATCAATGATATTTTTAACCTATAGCACCATCATACTTTACAATGAAATTCTAAAACCTTTTTCTTTTTTCTTTATTTTATTGAGAATAGCAATGAGACAGTTTCAAAACTGATTAATAGGTCAGTTTCAATAATTAATACATTGTACATTGTTATCTTCTTAGTGGTTATTCATAGTACAAGAAGTAGAAAGGATATCCTGCCCAAAACTTTCTCTTTGACATGAGGAAAATGACAAATAGATCAATTGTATGGTTTTTTTCAGCTAGCTGATGCTGTATGGAAAGAAAAAATACATTTTTAAAAACCTAGAAGATGAGGTCTTACTGTGCTGCTCAGCTGAACTCAAATTCATGATCCTCCTGGCTCAGCTCACCAGTAGCTAGGATTACAGGCATGCTCCATGGTGCCCAGCTTTCTATTTGTAATTGCATAAAAATAGTAAACACTTAGGAATAAATCTAGCCAAAATAAAGCTGTTTAAAAAATCATGAAACAAAAAATTAAAGGTGGTGAAAATAAATTAAAATTCTACTCACAATTCAAAACTATCTGTGTACGTACACACACACACACACACACACACACACACACACACACACACTTTTTAAAGGATCTCAAATATTGATTCCAAAATGTTTATGAAAATGCAAATAGCAAGACACATTTTTTGTTTGTTTTTTGGCAGAACTCGGGATTGAACTCAGACCCTTGAGCTTGCCAGGGAAGTGCTTATTCTACTTGACAAAACTTGGCCCCACTCAATGTCACAATGTATTGATTCCTCCAAAAACAGAGGGGTGGGGGAGGATAGGGAGATAGCTCTGCAGCATAAGTCTCTGCCTGGCAAGGACAAGGTCCTAAATTCATTTCCCAGTATGAACTAAGGAACTAAGGAATGAACGAATGGAAAGAAGGGGTGGGGAGGAGAGGGGAGGGGAGGAGAAGGAAGTGGAGAGGAAGAGATAGAGGGAGAGGGAGAAGAGGGAGAGGAAGAAGAGGAAGTGGGAGAGGGAGAAGGGAGAGGGAGATGGACAGGGAGAGGGAATCCATTGGCCCCAGCTATTCCCCTTCTGAGTATCTTCTGAAAAGAATCAAAGACATTGTATTGCAGTAATATGGGCACTACCTGTGTTAGAGCAGCACAATTTATAATAGCTAAATCTTGGAAGGAGCCTGATGTTCATCAACAGGTCAAATAGATTGAAAAATATGGTATTTATACACAATGAATTACTATTGTTATAAAGATAAACCTGAGTCATTCATAGATAAAAGTGAGATAACTCAAACACACAAGCTTAGATACCACATGGGTTCTCTCATAGAAAAAGCTTTAAAAGAAATACACACAGGCACACATACGGGGGGGGGGGGACAGAAAGAGAAGGAGAGAGTGCAAAATAGAAGATAAATAGGAAGTAGGAAAATCTTTTTCTAAGGGATGGGGGAACAAAAGCTGGGAATAGGGAATGGTGAGAAAGGGGTGAAAAAAGAATTAAGCAGGAAAATGCTGAAAATACGGCTATTGTAAATGGAAGGGGACCTAGAGTTGGAAGGGGCATTAAACAAAAGAAAGAATTAAGACATTCTGTACATGTATCAATGACCCATGATAAACCTAATTATTATGTTACAAATGTATTCTAAAAAAAATAGAGACACAGCAATGCACAGGGGGAAAAAAAAACTGATTCAAGTATATGAGGTCACTTTATTTATCGATAAAGCTGGCTCCACAGAGCCATAGCAGCAGTGATGCTTCTAAAATAAGCACTCTTGGAGCTGGGGAGACAGCTCAGCAGTCCAAGCTCCTGCCTGGCAAGCATAAGGACCCAGGCTCAATCCCGAGTACTGCATGCCATGCAATCCCAGCACTGGGGAGGCTGAGGCAGGAGGATCACTGCCAGCTGTATAACGACCCTGTACCAAATAAATAGATACATAAAAGATTAAAATAAGTAAGTACATAAAATAAGTGCTCTTGGATCAATAAGCATCTACATAAAACAATGAGAAATTGACTCCTATCTCACAGCACACACACCAGTAAGTGAATTCCTAATGAGAGATCTAAGTGAAGAAAACAAAACAAAGCTTTAAGAAAATCACACAGGAAAATAGCTCATGATCCCAGAAAAGGAGAAAATAACAAGGTGTGATAAATAAAAACTTAAAGGCAGAGAATGATGAAGTGGACTAAATGAAAATAAATTCTGTTGAATCAAAAATTCTGTAAGAGGACCTGGGAGATAGCTCAGTGATCTAAAGCGTCTGCTTAGACAAGCTTAGGCACAGAGGACCAAGGTTCAGTCCTCCCCACCACCACATGCCGCACCAGCCCCGCCCCCAGGGGGGCTGAGCTGCTCCCAAAAAACTACCATAAGAATGTGAAAAGGTAAGCCACACTGGAAGAGGACAGTTATAAAAGAACAAAAGCAACAGCAGGCTTGATTTTAGAGTATGTAAAGATCTACAAAATCCATTAGCAGGCAAGCAGTAGAAAAACAGGTCAAAATATGGGAACAAGCACTCCACAAGAGACATCAATGTCATCAATGATAAGCATAAAGTAAAACTGTAACCAGACTCATAGTACACTTACCAGAATGGCTAAAATAAAAAGGCCAATTAGATCGAGTGCTAACAAGAATGTGGTACCAAGAAAACTCTCCAACATGCTGGCAGGAGTGTAAACTAAATAATCAACACTTTTGGAAATGGGTTGGTTTTATCTAACAAGTCTGAAGCTATACATGTGCAGCAGCTCCACTACTAGAAATGTACCCGGGAAAAGCATACGCACAGGTCCAGTAGGGGCTGCACAAGAATGAGAGAGCAACACCACACCAAGAGCCAAACTAGAAAGCCATGCGCCTATCCAGTGCAGGAGGGATGAATCAAACCAGACATAAATACATAAATGCTACACTCACTGACACAAATTTCATAAAGAATGAAGAGGCCAGACTATCTGCACATCGTATGAAGTTCAAAACCAAGCAAACAGAAGGAATAAACTTAAGGTGAATATTGAAATATGAAGCTAAAAAGAAAAGCAAAAGGAGGACTTCACAGTCCAGGAAAGTGGTAGCCCCTGGGAAGTACAGCTGTGTCCTAAACAATGTCCTTTCTTGTCCCAAACAAGAAAGCTGTGTGCTTAATTAAATAGCTGTGTGCTTTCTGATACTCACTAAGTTGTGCTTTTGTGTTTCATGCATATCCTACATAGCTTTTACAATTTTTAAATGTTAAATGGTTTCCTGATAATATGCTTAAGTGGGAAAGGAAAACAATGAAGCTTTTAGAAAATAATACACAAAAACAGCTTCACAATTCAATGAAAGGCAAACATGTCAGGATATGATAAAGGTGAACTCTGAAGTAAGAGTGACCAAGTAGGCTAAGTGAAAATGAGCATGGGTGCATCAAAACCAGAGTCAGAGTATGAAAAGAAGGCAGACATGGTAGCACATGCCTGAAATCCCTAACTATGCAAGGCTGAGGCAGAAGATGCGCCTTCCATTTAAGGAGAGCCTGAGCAACAGAGTGACTTAGCAAATCCTGTCTCAAAAGAAATAAAAATGAGATAGAGATGTAGTTCAGTGCAGGGTCTGGTAGAGGCCATGGGTTCAGGGCCTAAATACATAAATTATTTGCATGGAAGTGGGAGAGTTTCTGCTCACGTACCTGGAAGTTGGCCTAGAGCCAGCCCTTCCTTCGAGAAAACACTAATGATGCCCCCCAGGGCTCTCTCAAGAGCCTGAGCCCTATTTGCCAATCAAAGAAATAAATCCTAGGGCAGCTGAGATGGCTCAGTAGAATATGTGCTTCCTTGGCAAGCACAAAGGCCTGAGTTCAATCCCCGGTTCTGCCAAAAAAAAGAAAAGAAAGAAATCCTAAATCTTTTTCTCCAAGAATAAACATCAGAGACAAAGCTAAGATCACTTCCTAACTTTCAGGATACTGGATTGGTTGGGACATGAATATCTTCACTCATTTTGTACTTTTTGATGTTTTTATAGCACTGTGGATAAACTGAGTAATTGCCCCATTACTGTGAGATACAGAATATATTATCCTTATTTTGCAAATGAAGAAAATAGATCAAAGCATCAAGGGTCATCTAGAAGGTCGCAAAGTTAAGACAGAGACCAAATGGCAAACAAACCTGACCTCCAGGTTAGGACCATTTTAAGTACAACACAATATCAATATGTCTGTGTTCTTAGTTTTTTTCTTCTCTTTGCAGCTAGATGAAGACTTTGAGCATGATACAGTACTAAATTTTAACCTTATTAACTAAGGAGGCATCAATTAATTAAAATCTATATTGTATTCACTTTCAATTCCAATAAGATTAAGACTGCAACACAAATATAGGGATGCAGGAAAGAAGTTAGTGACTTAGGACACACATGTGTGGATGGGAAAAGTCAGTTACTTAACCTTCCAGTCCTAAGCAATCACCTGGGGAGTCTCAGGACATTCCGCTCAATAATCCTGCCACCTAGATTATTAGGTTAATGAAACCCATTGCTGCCCATCCAAAATATTAAACCATTCAAGAGACTTAAGATCACCACACCAGTCACCAGGAGGCAGCAACAGGCCGAGTGACGCTGGAAGACAGGACTTAAATACAGCATTCTAGCAATCACGGAACTGTTCTATGTATTCTCTGTGCAATGCAGTAACTGCTAGTCCAGCACTCTTACGAAGCAACTGAAATGTACTTTGTCATGAATGGCAAACAGAGCTGCTCATTATATCTAATGTTACTTAATTTAATGTTCAATAGTCATGAGGCTCTGGGCTGTGGTGCTGGACAGCTGACTGCAAACTCACGCGTGCAAGTAGAAACGAGGCTGGGTATGGATGCATGGGATGGGTGAGCAGGGAAGCTGGATACTTTCCACAGCTCTGGTTATTTGGCCCCTACAGGGAAGATCTGGCCAGTACGGCCAGATCTCCAGATTTTAAAACACTGGCAACCTATTCAGAGAAATGTAAAGAATTCAGAAGCCCACATCATATTTGTGGGTCAAAATCCTGCCAGCAATCTGCAAACTTTCCCTGCAGATGCAGCGCATACAGACCCCCAGGCCTCCCACACAGACCTCCCAAATTCTCCCCAACATGGATCCAAGCTGACCTGCCCACTCCTCTGGCCTAGCAGCTGTCAGACAGGGAGCATGGTTCACAGCACTTGCCTTACACGGGTCACCTTGAGCCTCCCCTTGCCCTCCTCCAAGGCCTGAGGCTCAACCTTTCTACACAGTCTACAGTCCTCTCCAGCCTTCCAACCCCTCCACAACACTCAGTCTAGCACATCCCCCTGGGCCAGGACTTTTCTCTAGATCCTCCATAGGCTGACTGAGCATCTCTCCAAAAGAAACCCAGAGCCTGGCTTGGTGGCATGTGCCTCTGGTTACAACTATTCCAGATCTTGAGTCCAGAAGTTTAGGGCAGCCTAAGCAACATAGGAAGATCTGGACATAACAATAAATACACCACAAAAACTTCAAAGCAGAGCTGCTTCTTATACAGTTTTCCCTCAGCACCTGTGCAGCATAGGTTCCAGATCCCAAAGACATGAAAGCCCTCAGGATATTGAAGACAGTTCTAAAAATAACAATGCTTATATGTAATCTACCCACATGCTCTTGTACACTTTGAATGGATTACTTATAATGATACAATGTAACTGCTATATGAATAGTTGTTATACCATACTGCTTAAGGAATGAACAAGATAAAGGTCTGTGTATGTTTGGCATAGGTGAATATTTAAAAAACATTTTCCATGCAAGGGAGGATGGATCCGCAGATGTTAAATACACAAGTCCAAAGGCAACTGTACAATTTTTCTCAACTCTATCTACTTCCGCAAAAATAGGAAGAGGGGGAGGAGAGAGCAAATAACTTTCATTTGTACATATTCTCATTCCTGTCTCTTTAATCTTACCATCATTTTGAAGCAAATTTACATATTAATATTACTACTGTGCAAATAAGGAATTTAAACCCTAGAAAAATGAGCAAACCATTGGGCAAGGTAACCAACCTCTGCTGTAGCTCTGCAGATGAACAACAGTAAGTCTGTAATGACGTCCACAAAGGCAAGTCCCTGTGTGGAGAGCTGTCTGCCGCTGGCTGTGCTTCTGGCACAATGCATGCAGCAGAAGCCACTCCCAGAGTGCACTGTGACTAACTAGAGGGACCTGACTCGGTGAACTAACTCACTAACTACAGACCCAGCACTGCAACCTCCTGGTGGGCACCATGAAGTGAGATGATTCCTTGCAAATTGAAACAGGACTCCACTGCCTGTTTGCTGGCCCCCTGGACAGCATTTTACTACTTTAAAGACTAAAATGGGGAGATAGGTCAGTAGAATAAGCATTTGCCTGGCAAGAGCCTGAGTTCAATCCCCAATTTCACCAAAAAAAAATAAATAAATAAATAAATAAAAATAAATAAATAAATAAATAAATAAATAAATAAAATAAAATTATTAAGAAGTCAAAAGAAAGAAATATCATTCTTAAATTGTTAAAATCTGGAATAAAATATGTAAAACAATGTTCTGTGCTTAATGTAATCTTCAACCCAAGTGATGTATGTTTGGGGGAGCATTTGTACATTCACTTAAGTGAGAATTTGAGTACCTAATAGAATTTTATGTACCTGACCAAGTATTGATCAAGCTTAGTGATGGAATGAAGGAGCTATTTAAATATACTACAAAGAATTTTTTGGAGAGGGGGTGTACTGGGGATTGAATTCAGGATCTCGTGCTTACCAGGCTAGCACTTATTCTACTGAGCTATCTCCCTGGCCCTACAAAGAATTTTTTCAGGCTTTGTCTTAAAAAGTTACTGAAAGAGCTGTGTCAGTAAAAGAAATTGACCCTAGATGCAAAGTGGCTGGCCTAAAACAGGCATGGAAGCAACTACCAAGGTGATGGCAAAAGGTTTCTCTAGGGGACAGCCACATACTGGACCAGAATCAGCACAGAGAGGTCCTGGGAAGAACAAGTCTGAAACCTCCAGTAGGGGAAGATGGAACAGTCCAAACATCAAAGCTCTCCAATTGCCTGCAAGTAGGACTTCCTTGTTGCAAATGCTTATTAGAATCATGATCTGGAAAAACAGTCAACAGGACAGCAGATTATAACAGATGACAACTTGAAGTTATTCTAAAGGCTCCTCCAACCCAGAACAAGCTCTTAATCCTCCTCCCTTCCTTTCATGCCATCTTCATGATATAGGAATCTAGTCATCTGCTTCCTTCAGCATCATTTAGCCTGATCCTGAATTTTTGCAAAAAGAAGTCGGCTCTGTACGATCTGGTTAGATTCAGATCCATTATTTCTAGCCAGAATGTTCTGAAGTTGGTACTACAATCTTTATTCTAATAATATCCTCCACTATCAAATCTAAGTCACCACCAATTTTATGAACAACAATAAGGAAAAGTTTGTGACAAGAAGTATGATATTCAATCCCTGGCACCACATGCCTCACCACATCGGCTGAGCCAGCCAACAGGTCTGGATGTGGTGGCACATACCCGTAATCCCAGCGCTGGGGAGGCTGAAAACAGGAGGATCACTATGAGTCTGAGCTGCATAGTGAGACCTTACACAAAATACATAAAAAATAAAAGTAAAAATAAATATGATAGACCATCCTGCTATTGGAGATGCTAATATGGGGAGAGGGAGGGGTCTCAGAATTGAAATACAATTATAAAGTTCTCTTATTGCTTTAAAAAAATGAAGTTTCATTTTTTTTAATTGACTTTTAGGAGTTCTACAGAATGACAACTTCAGTGTAGCTTTCAAAACAGAAGGACTCAGCAGTGTGGGATGCTTCACTCTCCTGTTCCTCTTGGAGACAAAAATGACAGTTCATGACTCTAGAAATGATTGTACTATTGTGGGAGTGGGAAAGGTCCTTTCCCTTTCATTCTCACCAATTTCATTTCCTGTTTTCTGTCACTTTAACCATTAGACTATGTATCAGGGCATATCCAGAAAAAACAAAAACAAGAACTAGCAAAATAATGTAATAATAATGATAAAACAGAAACACAAAACCCCTCAATTTCCTTGAAAACCACTTGGTGGGGTTACAGTCAAACACTAATGTACTGCAGGACCTGCAGTTCCGTGCTTAGGTAACTGCTAAGTAAAAATGAAAACATGTCCACACTAAGATTTGTGGACCAGTCAAAATTCATAGTAGCAGTATTATTTATCAAAACAAAAAGGCAGTATAATTTGAAGGTCCAAAACACAGCAAATGAATAAGCAAAATATGATATATTCACACTGAACAAGAGGAATAGAGTAATGGTGACACTACACACAGATGAACTTTGAAAACATGAAGGTAAGTGGAAGATATCAGAAACAAACAATTATATATTGTACAATTCCAATAACAATAACTGTCCAAAACAGACAAATCCAAAGGACAGAAAATAGACAAGTGATATTCCTGGTAACAGGAATGGGGACTCACCAAAAATGGGCTTGAGGGGAAGGTGGAGAAATGCTTCAGAATTAAATTGTAATAATGGTTTTGCAACTCTGTAAATTGACTAAAAATAACTGAATTATAATACCTTGATAAATTTTATGGCATGTAGTCTCACTCAATAAAGTTTTTATTAAAGCAAAATCAGCTACTAGGCTTAAAAGAATTCTTCTCTAACCTCTCCAGAGCCTGGACCACACTCTTCCTCATCTATTATGAAATACTGGCTGCTACAGAGGGTCAGGAGCTGAGAGCTATGACTGGATGGCTTATCGTGTTGTGCATGCTGCCAGGCAGCAAGGGTCCTAAACAGGCCTCCCAAGAAGTCTCTGGAGAGTGCGTGGTGCATACAATCCTCTGCAAGGCTCTCTGCAGTCCTGTACTGTGATCAGCTGGAGTTTTCCTGAAAGCACTGTGCTTTCTCAGGCTTCTCTGCCTGAAGCACTTTGTGTTCTCTATCTCATCTGACCTTGTTCCTCTTGCAAGGCTCACTTCAAGCACCATCAACTCCAGTGCCCTCCCGCCAGGAGACTGAGTGGAAAGCTGGGTTTCCAGCAAGCTACTATGCACTGTTCTTCTAGCAATTAAGAATCAGTCATGAGTTCTAATGTTTAAACCATTTCTCTAATGTTTAGACCCTAGACCTGGGAAGGTAAACCTTTTAGAACATTCACCGATAGAAATAACCCACTGTGGCTCACATGCCATACATAGGTTTACTACCACCTCTCAAGCTTTTGAGGCAGGCTCTGTATTTTATTCACCTATCAACAATAATGCCATCATATCTGGGGGGATTAAACAACACAAAGAATTAATAAGCCTAAATATAATGGCTGCCATGAATACATTACTGCTTTATCCTTCTTGTATCATTACCTCCCCTAACAGTCTGCTCTCAGTAGACAGCCAGACTGTCCTGTTGGTAAGCCACAAAGCCAAACATAAGCCATGCCATGTTACTCCTCTGTGCAAATGCATCCAATGGCTATCATCTTAGGTAAGAGCCAATCCTTACAACAGTCTGCAAGCTTTTATGATCTGCCTCCTCCTGACTCTCTGAGCTCACTACTGCCTTCTTCCTCCACTGGTCTCCCAGCTGTTCTTTATGGTGCCAGATCCACTCTGCTCTTTGCAGAGATTTTCTCTCTGTCTTGAACACTCTTCCCAAGAACCCATCAAGCTTCTGCCAGCCTCTCTTGGAAGCCTTTAAGTATCATCTTGTGTTCATGTACGATCAAAAACTCCCTATGTTCACCCTGCTTTATTTTACTCCAAAGCACTGCCCACTTTCCAACAGTCACTACTGACATTCCCCCAAGCAGCACATATTCACTATATCCAGAAGCATATTTGTTGAATAAATCCACAAAATACACAGACCTTCTTGTGCATTTGGAAAAGTAAATTTCCCTTGGATTTAAAATTAAGTTGAACAGGAATGAATGAATTCTGACATACATTCCTCTTTCCATACTTCTTTTTGCTAAAAAGTAATGCCAAAACACAAGGAAGAACTAAAATACCTGAAAGCACCATGACAGGGTGGCGCCAGGAAAGAAGGCCAGCACTAGGACAAGCAATCTGCATCCCAGTGCTACCAACAAATGATCTCAGTCACACCACTTCCATCATCATCTGGACCCCCATCCACAGAACAAAACTTGTAGTCTCCAAGGCTTTGTTAAGTTCTTGGTATGAATTCTGTTCCGCATCTGTCCCATTCAGTGGTGGTGCTCATTGTGAGTGCTGCCAATCCCCACCAAGTTTCTACTGCTGGATTTCTGAAGAGCACACAGTGGAATTTAGTCCTGCTTAGATTTTAATCCTGTTTATGCCATCTTCATGCAACTGACAGGTGAAAGCAGTAGTATCTAACCCTCAATTACACACTGCTATTAGAATACATGGTATGATTACATATTTAAAAATCATGCAGTCTACCGTTACTCAGATAACTATGCAGATACAGACTATATACACAATTATATACTAACAGCCATTGTCATGTTCTTACTGCAGTTGACATACAGGCCCTCCCAGAACATGCTATATCAACATGGGAAAGCAGCACCAACTAGACAGTTTAACCTCACTCTGACTGGAAATGAGAAAACATCAAAGAAATCCTTTAGGCTCCCTTTGGAGCATCTCGCTGTGAACTACAAGGAAAGCAATGGTTAAGGCAATATGCTCCAAGACCCTTGGGGTCTAAACTATGAAAGCATTAGATAGCCAGATTCCGCCAGAGCTCTGCTCAGCTTGTTCCATCAGAATAACTTTGCAAGCAGAATGTGGTCCTGGCCTGGACACCCTCCAAATTTTATGAAAAATCAATTCACTAAACTGCAGGTATCAGCAAAGACACCTGCTAAGATTCACTGAAGGAAGTCCCCAGAAGCCATCCTTTGTCTGAAAGCTTTTAGAGCCAGGGTCACATGGCTCAGAGCAAACCAGCTGACTAATCATCTTTAAGAACTCAGGATGGCTACAGTAAAATAAAGACAATCACAACTTTCAGGGATAATGTGGAGGAATTGGAATACTCGTACATTGCTGATAGAATTATAATTGGAAAACAGACTATAATCCCTCAAAGTGTTAAAACTTAAGAGTTACCCCAGCCATTCCACTTCTAGATATACAACCCAAGAGAAGTGAAAAATACAGCTACACAAAACTACAAATGTTCATAACAGCATTATTAATAATAGTCAAAAAGTGAAATCAACCCAAATGTCCACCAAGTGATAAACTGCTAAAACTGGTATACCCAGATAATGGGATATTATTTGACAATAAAATAAAATTAAGTATTTAATTTATTCTATAACATGAAGAAGCCCTGAAAACATTACATATAAGCCAGACACAAAAGGGTACCTATTATATGATTCTACCTTATGAAATATCGAGAATAGAAACAAAATTCAGAGATAATTAATTAGTGACTGAAGTGGCTTCAGGTGGGAGGATGGAGAATAACTGCTAATGAGTATGGAGCTCCTTTTCTAGATAATGAAAATTTTCCAAATTTAGGTAGCAGTGATGATTGTACAACTATGCGAAAATAGAAAAGAAAAAGAAACACTGAGTTCTATATTACAAGAGGGTGAATGTATAATTTATGTCACATGAATTTTATCTCACAAAGGCATCTCATTGTGTTGAGGACTTGCCCACTAAGGAGGTTATGGCTCATGAGGGGTCTAACTTCATCAGCAGATTAATCCTCAGATCAGATCCTAATTTTATTATTTATTTGTATTTTAACTTGAAGAGTGAAAAACAGAAGCAAACAAATAGAAAAAAATGACATAAACAGGGTAATATACAACGACACATATGTTACAGATTTTCAAAACATGGATAGCTAATTATTTATACAGATATATATATTTTTTTAAATAAAACAATCCAACATAGATCAGCAGTCCAAAATCCACAGAAGTTGTTCACTTGAGCCATTCACAGCTCAGTATATTAATATGACTTTATATACCTCCATTTTTATCCTTTTCTGCTGGATGGTTAAGACCAACTTAACGTACCACACTTTGTAGATCCCTTGTCAGTGTCAGCCTTGTGGATAAGTCACAGCCACTGCTTGACCAATTTTCTCTGTGGAAGCCTGAGAGAGTTTTCTCTCCATGTGACTCTCCTTAGGCACACTACCCATCATCAATTGCATTCTTCTGTGGCCCCATAATCTCCTTGATCAGGAAATGTGGGGCTCTACTGAGTTACATGATGTTACATTACAAATTTTCCTATGTCTTGAGTCTTCACCGACCTTGAAAGGCTACAACAAAATGTTGGCTGACCTTGCAGCCCTTCCATTTCTCCAATTTTTGATCTGCAAACTTAGGTTGTTAACTCTCCGGAAGAGAAGTTTATTATTACCCTGCAACATATACACAGTTCAATTTACCCACACTTTTAGTCTAAATATCAGACATCATAGGCATAACATGGAACATGTGTTTTCCATCAAATATTGAGATACTACACTCTTAAGTCCATACAGAATATGAAGAAAAAAATTTTTAAAAAAAGGAATAAACACATATATTTACATAGATATTTAGAAATCCATCCATATACAACATAACAGCATTGTAGCAGGACTATCTTGTGACTTTTTTTGTCTTATTTTTCATTTACTACCCTTTCAAAAAGGGCAGTATAGTAATAGCTGGTATGTCATGACAAGAAATACATATTTAGAAGACCAGAATGGCAGGCATTTGGAGTGTGACCCTTCTATTACACTTTGTTAAATTCAGTGCAGTTGCTTGGTTCATAGGTAGCATATATAGTTAGTCGGTGTGAGAATCCTACCACTTAACTGCTAGTTTCAAAAATCTGATGTTTCTCAGGATTGCTCCTAGTCTTACCCATCTAGTGTGTATAAGTGAATGGTTTTGCCTCTTCATGTTTCTCAGCGTTGCTCTTGTCCTCTCCTAATTT